>JALPQI010001255.1:0-145277 GCA_025490895.1 Thaumatotibia leucotreta | reverse complement strand
CAAGCGGAAGTCCTTATCTAACTTATGGTGTCAAAAAGAGACTTCCACTTGTATTAAAAGTTACAAGCTTTCGAAAAAAAATCTGCTGTATTAGTGTAAGTAAAATCAAGCACCAAAATAACTCAAAAAAAAAAAAAAAAAAAAAAAGCGAAGTCACATTTTCCCCCAGGTGGGACACCAGGTGGCGATGAAGGAGTAGACGGCCGTGCGCTCGGGCAAGCAGTAGCCGAGGCTCTCCAGCAGCGCAGGGGTCTGCACCACCGACGTGTGGAAGTCCTGGTAGTTGATCACGCCGTCCAGGTCCTTGTCCATCCGCTTCAGCATTATGTCCACGAACTCCTGTAGATACAATACACTCTTTATTGCACACATCGTAACATAAAAAAGAAAATAACAAAAGAAAAATTTGAATCTTGAAGGTAGAGGTAACACAACAGGCGGTCTTATCGCTGAATAGCGATCTCTTCCAGACAATCTTTGGGCAATGAAACAATGCAACCATTGAAAAAAACCAGATACAGCGCTGTTGAACTTTTTTTATTTGAAATGGGCTTACTCATGACTACAGACTAGCTAAGGGCAGAGACGCGACCTACGATGGAGTGAATTCGCTCAAAAGCTGCCTATTCACCCTTGACTTGAAGGTTGATATAATCTCAGAAATATAGACGCCGGCAGGGAATTCCACTCCTTGTCAGTATACAAATAAGAAAAGAAAACGCGAAACGCTTCATGCAAATAAATGGAATATCTACCAAGTTAGAATGGAACCCGGCCGTGCATCTAGAAGTTCGATGGTAATTTTTTTCTACATCTTACTAAGTATACACTTGAAGCTAGATAGTTTGTTACCTAGCTCAAAATATCTTATAACGTAATAGCCACCCTCATTGAATATTGGATATCTTATGTAATCCTACGAACAAGTAAAACGTGGGAGCCGCACGACATACCAAATTGCCTTTCAAAAACGGTCCTGAAATTTCGTTGATAAGCGTCAACTATGAACTGTAGCATAATGAAGCTGTAGCGAACTGAGTACTCTTCAATACATCACACTAATTAAAATATTTTACATAAATTTAAAACGCTATTTAAAAATTGTTGCCAGTGATTGATCCATCAAAGTTTTTGATCGGCTATATTCTATTAGTATTTGTCAAAGACTCAAAGATGTTGCGTCGACATAATTATATTATTTAATATGCTTAATAATATGCGCTGTGTAAAAAAAAGTGCTATCTAGTTAGATGTTCATTTGTTTTTATATGGGTGAATTTATTTTTTTCTGTCTGTTATTGCCCTGTTAACGGTCTCCTGAGTCACGCTGGTATTATGAAAAATTATGCTAGGTACTTACTTAAATTATGCAAACATGCATGTAATCCATGTTTGTAGGTAGTCCATTAAGGAAAGGGCTTATTAACAGAATAATGAAAAATTGTGTAATTTAAGAAGCATAATTTTGCATAAAACCAGTGCGACTAAGAAGACCATAACCATGGTAATAACAGACGGAAAAAAAATCATTCACCCATATGGTCCCTGTTGTAATAATTAAAAAACTGATTTAAAATAGAACGCCTGTATCTAATTGAGCAGACAGCATCAATTTCATCAGTTATTTATCATTATAAAATAAGTAAGTAAATAAAAGCTGCGAATTTCCGAACAATTTTCAACTCAACGTTTTTGTTATTCTTACATATTTCACACGGAAAATCCAGTATTTCATAAAAACGCGAGACTGTAAAATAACACAAATTGAACAGTTTGCTAACCGGATAGCGAGTAATATTTTTTATTTTATAAAGTGGCTGCATCTAGCCTGTTACTGCCGCCGGCGGTTTGCATTTTTTCAATAACACAATTTTGATCGAACGATACTTTCTGTTTACTCTGTAACCGAGGACTGCTAATAATTTAATTTATAAGCCTTCATTGCCTGACTGCATTAACGAGACCCAAGAGCGAACCAAACGTTTTTATCGTTTTTTTCGCTTGCGGAAAGTTGTCTTCTAGTTTTTCCTTATCATAGTTAAAACCATATTGATTATTAGCTTGATAGGTTCACCTTTTTAGCCTTCCGTAGTACAAGTAACCCTTATAGTTTCGCCTTGTCCGTGTGTCTGTCTCTCTGCAACTTAGCCCTTTAGTACCATTTCGTCGGTTGACAACCAAAACTCACTAAGTAACAAATACCTACTTTAAATAGCGATCGTATCTCAGTTCTGATTCAATACTGACATAAGAGGTTGCTAAGAGTAGTGACAATTTTTATAGTGAGTTTTGGTTGTCAGCCGACGATTTGGTAGGCAAAGTTTCGGAGCCAGCTTCGAAATGGGAAAAAAATCTCAGTAGGTAACTGGCTTTCAATCTGATTACCAAACGGTATTAAAAGAACTTAGCACAGTTACTAACGAGTACTGGCAATTGGCAATTCGGTATATGCATATTAGGTATACCGACTAGGTGGTAGAATAAAATAAAATAAAAACATTCGGGTAGGTACCTCCCTTTACGTAAAATGAGATGACTTTTTTATCCTGCTGTATTCCTAAAGTGTGGGGTACCGTTAAATAGGTCTTTTAAAATAAATTTGTGCTCCCCTTTAACTTTTGATATGTGAGTGGGAAAAACATAAAAACATCATGAATAGATGTGTCAGGACAAACGGAAAAGTACCTACTGTTACCGTGTCACAGTGCTTAAAATGGACTTTATTAAAAAACACAAACACAGGTTAGTGGCAAGGTATCTTCCCATGAGCTCTGACACATATTTTTGAAATAAAACTACTTATTTTGAATATAATCATCCGGTCGTTCTTGAATAACTACGGAACCCTACACTGAGCATAGTCCGACATTCTCTTGGCCGAAGAGCATACAAAAGAATAGCAGTAGAGGCAAGAAACAACCACATATCTGGACAAATGCGAAATAAAACCATATCGCAGCACTGGATCAAGATTTACGCTGGTTTAGCGAGAAAACAAAAAGCCGATAGGCTCGATACGCTGGCAAAAGGGGTTGCAGAGAAATTCAAGTGCATTGCTGAATGCGACTAATCACTGACAAGCACAACATCGGATAGGTATCGTATATTAATTACAACATGTAGTCTCATGTATTAGGATAAAATTAAGTTTGAACCAGGTACTTATGTACAACACGTTTCAGCTAAACTACGAAAGCTGAAGACTCCATTCCCACCCTGGTGTCTGGTGGATTTAGTGTTTCCCTTTAGTACGATACCTATTGCTTTTACAGCATGCCTAAAAGCTGCATTTAATTAAATATAAAATAAATTTAAATAATAATTTTAAGAAATGCTGAGGTGGGCCGGTGGGGTCACGCGGCTGGATAAGGTCCGGGATAATAACATACGGGGCACGTTTAAGACCGCTTCTGTCACTGATAAGCTAAAGGAGGGCAGATGCGATGGTATGGCCATGTTATGCGACCAGAAGATACTCAGACCGTCCGTAAGGTGCTCGATATCCCCAATCCACCCAGAGAAAGAGGAAGACCTCCCGCCACGTGGTGGTCCAATGTCCAGAGAGCACCAGCAACCACGACAACCCGGGACAGAGCGTCCTGGCGCCGAGCCATAAGGAGGCCCAACCAACCCCAACTAACGAGCGTTGACCAGGGACAGAGAAAGAGAAAGAGAGAGAATAATTTTAAGAATTAAATAAATGTGAGACAGATCAGTATTAAATATACGACTCGGTATGTAGAATCGCTTAAAATGCAAAAGGGTAATCAGAATGGCCATCGATTCACTCGTGTATCATTAATTTGCCACTTATTACGCTGATTGCACCCGTCGACTTGCAGCAGAGTCCAATTACTTTAATAATTCAATTATGCTACAAAATTACAATGTAAGGTGAATGACTCAGTGCTGTAGGGGTCATAGTAACATCTTAAAAGTATTATTTTCGTTGAATAATGCTCTCCGTCCGTAGTGACTGAAGCCTACACCACTGACTGACAATGACAAGACTAGTAAAAGAGAATTAAATATTCGGCAATGCTAACTGTCTCAAGTTCTGAAAAGATGGTGGGTGAATATCTGAGCGTTTCAACCGCCTAATTTTGGTGGCATCATTTTTGCCGAAGTTTCTAAACGTCTTTGTCATTTGTTTAAGGTACCGTGCCTCCTTCAAATGACAAAGTAGCACATTGTAACGAATAGAAACTTCGGCAAATATGAAGCCACCAAAATTAGGCGGTTGAAACGCTCAGATATTCACTCTGCTATATGTAAATTCATTAATTTAGTTAACTGATAGACGTGATATATTGGAGATTATTTTAAAACGGCTTTTACGGTTCTATATTTCGATTATTCAGTGTATTGGTATTCAACTGTTAAACTGCTTAAAATATTCGTGAATAAATTAAATTAAATAATTATGTGTTTAGACATAGTAGTGTATGCCACTGTACATAATGAGGCATCAAAACACTCACGTGAATCTATTATGAAACTCGCTACACTCGTTTTATAAAAACACACTTGCGTTTGAATGCCTCTCATTATACACGGTTGCATGAACCACTATCCAATGCATAAACTAAGCCCGTGACAAGTTACGTTGCACAATTTAATTTGACTTGAAACCTTGCCTCGGGACTTTTCCGTTACCTACAAGGCTTATATGAGGCTGCACAGTGCACACTGTCTACGAAGGACACCTTCTTTATTCACAAGCATTTGCAGATCTGAGCTTGTACCTAACTTGTACAGTCGCCATCAGATATATCGTAGCGTCCGGAGCGTTCAAAAATATCTGAACATGTCTTTATTACCATAACCAATAGAGCGTGTTTATATATCTCCGAACGCTACGATATATCTGACTGACTGATGGCGACTGTAATACAAGTGGAAGTCCTTATCTGATTAAATATATTAAAAGACATTTCCGCTTCATCATCATCATCATATCAGCCGAAAGATGTCCACTGCTGAACATAGGCCTCCCCCAAAGATTGCCACAATGACCGGTCCCGTGCCACCCGCATCTAGCGGATTCCTGCGACCTTCACCAGGTCATCAGTCCACCTTGTGGGGGGGCTACCCACGCTACGCCTTCCGGTACGTGCCTACCACTCGAGAACCTTCCCGCCCCAACGGCCATCGGTTCTACGCGCAATGTGCAATAAGAGTTGCACAAGTACAAATAAAATAAGAATATATATTCTTCAAGACATAGGCCTGTTATTTTATTAAAAATGTAAGCAGTCTTAGTAAACTGTCTCCTATTTGTCTCATATAAGGTTGGACGGAATTAGTTTAGATACTAACTTTATATTAAGTAATCGTCCTTATGGTAAGTGACAAAGTGGAAAGTTTTACTAAAAATGCTCGCAAATATGTTCAAATCTTTATGATTTCCCATTGAGAAAAAACATTATCAGAATACATAGGAGGATTTGCCAAAGATTAGATATCGACTTAATAAACAGAACGTACCCACTTGAGGCCTAATTATATTTTATTAAAAGAAGAAGTAATTCATATAAACTGTCAATATTCCTAAAAATCTCACTAGAGCGTAAAACCACATTATTTTAAATAATCTGAAATACGTTGTAAAAAAAGTTGAGGTTCATCCACAAACAAAATCCTCCTTTTCCTTAAATTGCAGTGAGTAAATCCATATTACATGTTTTTTTTCAGTTGGTGACGGTTTAAGTATTAAATAGTATTATCGCCTATTGGTGATCGAGCAATTATTCTCTTTATCGCCGCAGATAAGAAAAATGTCCGGTACGAACGAATATACGATAACAATAAAACTCTGTGATCATAGGCCCACTGATTTCCAGGTGAAGTGTAAAAACCATTCAAGAGACTCCGCGAACTTAAACAGGACCTGACCTTGTAAATAGGTCAAACTAAATAAATAGGTCACGTCATAATAAGCAATGTAAGAGCACGCATAAACACACTATTTCCACGTTTTACGGTTTTACAATTCTCATTGTAAGTAGTATTCTCAAAAACATCAATTATTTTTAAATATAAGTAATATTACATATTTATTATTAAAGTTAATAGATGCCTACAAAATATCCTTTTTAAGCATTCGCAGTTTTTCACCGCACCCATTTATTGTCAATTTGAAACGAGTTTGTATGTTATGTGGCTTGGCGTTATGTTTCTGTTCAAGCTTACTGCTATTCAAGCTTGCAGTTTTGCCCCTATAGGAGCTTTAAACAGTATTCGTTTATCGAATTTAGGCTGGGAAATATTTTCTTGAACCTACATTATAAAGCTCTGTTAATCCGTAGATAACACATTTACACCTTGACCAAATATAATATTCTAAACTGCTTGAAAGGTTGACCTCGAGTACTGAGTTACATGCACTTTTCAAATAAAATCCTTAGACTGCCAACGCCATCTTTCGATAGAGATGTTAACTTTCTAATATCTTACCATAGCGCGCACCCTTTTTCCACGCTCAGCTAAGAGTCACCAAAGTCAGAGGAAAAGATTTCCTTCACTAACCGCTGAGGGCGTTAGTGAGACAGACGTCTGGGGTTATTTATAAAATAGAAACAGAGATATTCGAAAATTTTGGATATAATATGGATACTTGTACCTATAACATATTATATTATTTAAATAAAATATGTCGTGCTAAAAAAACTAATTGTAGTATATTTATGTTTATGCAATAGTGATAATTGATAATAAATATAATAAAGATTCTTAAAATCAAGAATCACTGCTAAGAGAGATCAGTCAAGTTTTGTAATACTGAACTGTTCCATATACGAGTACAATACTTTTTCTAAAACAACGTTCGTGCATAGTCAGAGATAATCATACTGGTTTTTTCTTAAGCTAATGCAGCTTCGAAAAGGGGGATAAATAATTATAGGTATTTTTCTAGTTTCTATTTACTGATGAATTGATTTGTTAGACTGTTAATAAGAATAAATAAGCTGTGTACAATATTATATGTAATAGTATTTTATGCAACTCTTATTGTTTAAGAGAGGTCAAAAAAGGTGATTGGCGTGGGTATCAATTTGAGGTGAAGCCGTAAATTGTTATTAGAGACGCCACGAGCATTTTTTGACTCGGTTAAACAATGTTGCATACAATACTTTTTCTACGACCACGCACTTATTTTCAATTAAAATTGTAAATTTGAAAAATATTCTTAGTCAAACACAATTTTATCAATTATCATTCATCAAGGTCGGACCGGAGACGTCAAAATTAAAAAGAAAGATCCTCTATAGTTAACTGTTCATCAGACATGACATTTAAAATTAGGTTGGCAGCCATGTATTTCATTAAATCTTGTATACACGAGGTGTCTTAAAATGTAAAAATCGCGCTGCGTGTAAACCGAATGCGTTTATAGGGAATAGACAATATAGACTATTCTTACCATCTGTAACTTAGGGGCTGAAAGGTGTGTTCACGACCATGTAAATGATAAGTAAAAGTACGGGAGTAGAAAAATATTGACAACGTTAAAATACACAGACAACGTTAAAATGTTTACTTTTTAAATAGATGTCAGTAAATCAAATAGATATAGATAGACCGACGGAAGTATCAAGCTAAAACATTTACGATATTAGATGTAACATGCCAATATTATTTTGGCATTTTGATGTACTGAAAATTAGTACTGTAATTTTAAACATTTTACAACTAATCTGTTTCGAAATTGCAACATCCTAAGAACATGTTATTATGAAATTTGGTTGTAGCTTAAAATTCAGGACCAGTCTCCACATCATCCACGTGGTTTATGTACATATTTAGGAGATGATTATTTCAGTAAAATATGATGAGAGAAATTAGTTGAAAACCATACCTTGACTGCCTCTTCGACGTCGTCGTCTCGTGACGCCTTAGCCAAACTTTTTTTCATGAGTTGGTACATTGTTTCTCTTCGTAGGTGCCCTTCGCTCAATAAGTCGTAGCACTGCCATCAAAAATTTAATAACTAAGTATAGACTTGATAAGCAACACCAAGATATTTTTTTTTTAGATAGTCACATAGTCAGCCGCGCCTATTTTTTTATGCGCTGACTTTTTCTATTAACGGAAGATATTTGTCAGACTGTAATGGCTTACTTACTCAACATTGAAACAGTCAAACATAACAACAGTATTTGCAAAATTCGAAGTTCTTTCTACCCATACATTTAAATGCATTAGAAAAAAAATGTTATTGGTTTGACAGCACGAGTAGGTTAATAACGATTTAATTGGTAGCAGTTATAGAATTACCGTTATCGATTGGTAAAGCCGGTTATAATTAGAAAGACTAATGAGTTAATTAATGTGATCGCGATGAAAATTTAACCTAATACTCGTATTGGTAAGCTTCACCCGGGCGTGTGCAGTCAAAGGCACCAACACCTTAAATATTAGAGAATTACAAAAAGATTTATGACATTAAATTTAGACAAAGATATATATCCATATGACTCACGACAAGTCCAGTAAACATTTTTTCTTAAAAACTTTAGTCTCTTAAAGGGTCTCCCCAAACCTTCTAAAATTCCAAAATGTATATACAGGATGAACAAAATTAAGTGTTACAAAGTAGATTTTATTAAGTCTGGTGTCAAAGTAATAGCGGCTTATTATTAGAAATATGTTTTGGACACCGCATTGAAGTCATAGTCTAAGGCCTGAGTAGACGCTCGAGCTAGGGCGTCGGGCGGGGCGTGCAGCGGGGCGTCCATGTTAAACAAATGCAATCGTATGTGCGTGGCCTGAGTGCACGCTGGTCAAATCCCGTGGACGCTCGACGCGCCGCTGCCCGCCCCGCCGGACGCTCCGCTCGACGCTCGCCACTCAGGCCTTACACTTAGGCACGCAAACATTTGGATTGTAGACCGCACACATAAGAACGAGACTGAGCTTCGGCGTTTAACAAAAAATGGCTGATAACCGAATGTGTCATTTTTCCAGTGAGTTTCGGACTTTTTATCTAGTCTACTTTGAAGAGGAAGGTGAGAACAATTAAACCTGCTAGTTTAAATGCAATGAAGAAAGCGATCGTAATCCACTGGCACATACCACTACCACAGGATCACAAACGTGCTGCGAATATTTTTTTACCATTTGAAGACCATAGTCAAGGCAAAAGGTAAATATTGACTAAAGTTTTAATCACAAAGTGTAATAATTTTTCTCTTGTTTTTTCTTACTTGTAGTAATAAATTGTTCCATCTAAAAAATCGCTGTCCTTTTAAATTGGTAACACTTCATATCGTTCACCCTGTACAAAAAGTGACCTAGGATAAATGGACTGGACTGGATTTACAATAAATAAATTACTTACTTACTGTAAGCTTAGCAGGTTGATGCGATTGTATATATATATATTTTTACATTGAAAAATATGAATCCGACCTATTATTTATTACAGTCGACGTCAAATATATTGTTTAGGTTTCTCAAATATATTTAGATACACGATTTTATCACCTCAACCGTAATATTATCTTTGACGTCGACTGTACAAACAGCGATGCATCGATAGACATTACATATTTAGTGCAATATACTAAATCGGGACAAGTCAAACAATATTTCTTTTTCGCGTCCTAAATTTTACATAGAAGATTTTATATAGCGAAAGCTGAGCACGTGGGTTCGATCCCCACTTCGGACGTTGGTGATCTTGGTCGCTTTTTTCCATGGTACCTATTGTACCTAAATGACAGCCAATATTTATAATTTAGAAGATGAACGTCAACATGTTTGAAATGTTCATCTGCTGTTTGTTTCACCCAAATTAATCTTATTATACAATGTGCCCATGAGGAAAGGCAAAAAATTCAACAGCGGATTTCTACCCAAATTTGAAATTAAAAATGTCATATGAAGTTTTCTGGATTCAGTCTATTTTAAGAGATAATTTGTTTTTTTCTTAAAACAGTTTTAGACCGTTACGCTATGATAAACGCATTTTAGAAAACGATTTTATCACCATGTTGTCTTAGTCTTGTCACACTTAACTGACAGATTTCAAATGAACAATTTATCTTTAATTACCTAGCAAATGTAAAAATAAAAACTTAATAGTTCATTTTTTGTGATAGTTTTATTAATAAAATCCTTTTTTTTGTGTATTAAGGCATTCAAAACATAAAAAACAACAAAAAAATTTTTTTTTTTAGATTTGCTTCTTTTAGTCTCAAGAATATGCTGTTAGAATTTTTCCCTTTCCTCGTGGGCACCTTGTATTTATTCTGTCATTTATGCGTTTACCGTGAAAGCATATAAGATACGTTCCTCCAGGTTTCCTCGCAGATAAAGCGATATGGCTTTAGCGAAGGTTGCCATTGTGACGTAGGGCGACGTGCCCCGATCCAGCGCCACCATGACTCGCTCCATCATGTAAGCATCAGTCATGCCCAAACCCGTGTGAAGGACGTCACGGAAGTGTGCCCTGCAACAAGAACGCATAGATTTTTCACTTTATTTGACTTGACGGCTTTCGAATGCCTGTCATTGTGTATCTCTCACAAAACTATTTGTTCCTTAGTCATCGATGTAGTCCACATCAACACTAGCCTTAATTGAGCCAAATCGTGAACATAGGTCGATTCATGTAATAATGTACGTCATTTCTGTTATTATATTAATATTTTATCCAAATGCAATACCTAGATACTAGCTATATTATAATATAATGTCGTTTTCAGACTATGACGCCTCAGAACAGAACTGAGGTCAGAAGGAATTTAGCTTTGTTTTCGAACCCTGTCTGCTTAACACAAAATATTTCGTAAGCCTCAGAGATTGCCAGCTTGGTAACGCGTAAAAATAAATTGTTCTAGGTAATTTTGGCTATCAAAACAGTCTAGCATAAAGCGTCGGTATTTTTTGTAGAAGCCACATTTTGCATGCATGACTTACACGCAACCTTGACCAAGTCCTACAAAGATTTTGCCCTGAACAGTAACGGGATACCAGGCAAATTACGTTAAACCACCCACTCCCGCTAAACCCCTAATTCTGAGAGTTGTTACGTAATTCACAAAACATTGTCACTACTGTAACATTTTAGCCTTACTTAGCTTCGGAATACATTTACCTAAAGTTGACCTGCGCATGCCAGAGAATGAAACAACTAATGTCAAATTATGTCCGAGCATACTTTTTATTTTTATTTATTTGGTACACCAAACACATCCCACATTAAGGGCTTAAACAAGTCGGCATATATTGGCATATAATGTTATCACGAGATTTTATATTATTGCATCCGGTTTACATGCGTTTCTTTAGACAACTTGGTTCTTATCATAATAAATAAATAAATATTTATGGGACATCTTACACAAATCAACCTAGCCCCACGGTAAGCTCAAGTAAGGCTTGTGATGTGGGTACCAGGCGACGATATAATATAATAGATAGATACGTATATATACTTAGATACATACAAAGTCACGACCAAGGAACAAACATTTATGATAGATAAATACACAAAGAATGCCATCGCCGGGATTCGAACCCGGAACCTCAGGGTCACTGCCAACTAGGCTACAGAGGCTGACGACAATCATAACCAAAACGTGAAATTTTAGTATTATTTTTAATTTCTCAACATTTTTACTTAGAGGCTGATGGAATATATATATCGTTTTTACGGTTCCGTAGTAAACTATAGGAACCCTTATAGTTTCGCTATGTCCGGCAGTCTGTCTGTCCGTTAGTAGGTACCAGAAATTTGCAATAAAAAATATTATTTTAGGTACCACACCTACACGTAAAGTGGGGTTGATGTTTTTTTATTTGACTATAATCCTATCGTACGGGGTATCGTTGAATGGAACTTTGTAAAAAGAATGAGGGTCACGAAATAAAATTTAATTTTTAAGTTTATATTTTCGGAAATAACTACAAATTTTTAACAAATGTATGATCCTCCTCTCCTCCTCTAACTTTTGATCCATAGGTGCAAAAAATATTTACAATGGGCTTATAGAATACTTTAAAATAAAACAATTTTGAACATAATCGGTCAAGCCGTTTTCGAATAGGTAACTACGGAACACTACACTTAGTTTGACCCTACATGCTCTTGGCCGGTTTTTTACAATAAAACTACTATATTTGCATATACCAAGATATTTCCCTATGAGATGATCCTATTTTTAATCAAGATAATAGCAGTGTACCTACCTCAGAGATATGCATAGGAAAATATAGACATTTTATTTTTCAAAAAGTCTAGGTTCGATTCTTGAGCCGAGTATTTTTGTAAGTGTACCTATGAATGCAGTTTTTCTTTTTACTAAAATCGACGTCATGGTTTCTAAGACAAGATATCGCTACTTGTTATGGTTTCCAAAACCTCCATACTGTACTGACCCATTTAGATTGAACACCCTGTATAATAAAATAATCCCTTTGCGATGTTTTAGTACATTTGTGTGTACCTATTTACTATAATTTAACTATACAAATCTACTTAGTGAGCTATGTGTGTTGACTGCAGGCTGGTGGCAAACAATCAGATCTGCCCGAAGGCAAGCGGTCATTGTAGCCTTAGGATGCCTGGAAGGAGTTCGAAAAGCTGCCAGCCCTTGGGTCTCCCGTGGCGTCTCTGAGTCTCGTGAATATTATTACATATTATTCACTGCCACGGTTACCGCATTATCTGCATAAATTATATTGGCGGCCTCGCCAAAATTTAATTATTAAAATACAGCAAGCGCAATTGGGCTGAAACAAAACAGATTATTTCAACAAGATTTGTTTGGATAATTGATACATTTCTGATAGAACAACTACACTCACGGTTAATGAATACAGTTCAGGTGTATTTTTTCATAGAAAACACTAGAAACGTGCGGATTTCCCGTTTAAGTGGGAAATGTCTCTGATATCGTGTACTTGTAGGCCGAGGCGAAGCCAAGGCCGATAAACATGTGATCCGCGGCTTTCCCATTTGACAGCCGAGGTGTGTACCTATACTATTTTTCTGCTCAACTTAGTTTAGCGCAGCGGCCGGCATTGTCCTGTTTGCCGGCCGGAGGGCAGAAAAAATATTTGAAGTACCTACAAGTGGAATCGTAATTATTTTTCAACTTTACCACTATGTATTAAATTGTGTCGTAGTCTGTTGTTTACAAATAGGTATAGGTACACCTCCTCCAATACGATCCGGTCTATAATTATAATAATGAGTGTAACTGGATATTTGTAACAATGTTGCATTCTGTTCCGATTTCATCCCCGTTTCAGTAAACACAATTAAATTAATGGTCTTTCAAAATACATTCAATTTTCTCCAGTGTTCCTTATATTCTTTATAATTATGCAGTTTTCTAAATTATGGGACTATCGTTAATATTTCTGGCAATTCTTCCCGTGTTCCTTAAGATATCCTTGACTTATGCATAACATCCTAAATAGTTTTTGGCGCTGATTTCGCTTCATAAGACTATGCCAAATGTGACTAAGATTTGTATAGGATAAAAAAATCCCCTAGATAATTCACATAATATGTGACATAATTCCCTTCACAGAGTATTACTGCGTCCAAGCCAGAGGTTTATTAAAAAAACATTGAGATTCACCAGAAATATTGGCCACATCTGCACAGCATGAAATCGTGCAGTGGGGAATAAAAAAAAGGGGTTGAAAAATAGATTTGAATTTGCCAGTTTTTTTATCGGTATACCCCTTAGAAATGCATTTTTAGACGTCGGGAGATTTTTCTTTACGGAGCGAAAGCTTACTTTCATTTTAATTCTGTTTGCAATCAGAATTTTAATTGCATATAAATGTAGTTACGGTCTATTTTTACCTAATGAATGAATATAATTATATTAATTATATAAATAATAGTGTATCCATTTCTGTAATTTGTAAATAACATGAATTTTAATGCAGTAGGTTAGTCTTATTAATCTTATTATCAACAAGATGAAATAGGTGTAAACAATAAGAATATTTCCAGAGAATCCAAGCTGAATTTAGCCAACATTACACGACAAATTTTAACTCCAAAAAAGGTCCGGAATACGCTGTCAAAATTATTCAGTTTGCTCGTGTTACACAGTGTATAAACATGTGTGTGATATTCGTATATTATTAATTTTATGGAATTCTACGTGGGTACAAACCTTGAAATCAAATCAGGCGCTGCAGGTTTTTCATCACGCTTTTGTATTTTGAAAAATATCACCATTATTTCTGAAACATAATACCGTTCATATTTCTGCATCTAAGATGGAAAATCCATAGGTGACAACTTGTAGACAGGTGATAATGAGAAGGTGCTTTTATCTAAAATGGATAATAGTTTAAGTGACAAGGACGCCCACCAGTTATATGTCAAGGCATAGGGATCTCTTAGACTAAAGTCTTTAGATAATAACTTACTAGAAACACTAGCAAAAACTATGATAAAAATGTTAAATAAACACAAATGCCATGCCTTAAACCTACATTTCTAAGTTATTTTTACCACAAAATATACTTCTTACGTACGTTCCATTTCATCGAATGTAAAATGTGTCTCTTTCTGTATCTCTGCCCAAATTTGACCATTTTTCTTTCGGAAGCGAATTTCTTCCATAGGGTCCAAAGATGAATCGAGGGACGCCGACATCGTGTGGTAATATCAGTTACTTGGAAAACTGTTTTAAAAAAAGGCACAAACTGTATAATTGTAATGAAATTACCACGGCAATTTATTCATACGATCGGGCAGATTCGTCTGTTTCGAATTCTTATAATTAATAGTGTATTCAATCTCAAGCAAACCGAAAATTTAATATTATTTCACAAATTAACAATACGCAGTTGTCTTACATAAATAAAGGTTTGACAAATTTGCTACCGCCTGTCAGATTTCAAAACGCATGAAGTCTTAACTCTATGGTTAGGCTTGACTTAGGCCGCTATTACATAAAATGTTATGTAGTATTTAGAGTATTAAGGCGGAAACACACTACTAAAATAATACGACGCGTGTTGAGTCGTATCAAGTTGTATCATTTTCTATTACCAAGGGCACACTATGAACATCCGACGCCACGTTTTGCGCACACACGCCACCCGATCCAGACCGCATAGATCGATGTGTTGTTGATGGTGGGGGTAAACACGCCACCCGACGTGTCACACGCAGTGTCGGCAGCAAAGAATATAATACTCTAAAGTGTACTCGGCAGTGTGCTTGTAGACAACACCCGACGCCACGCGTCAGTCGGTCGAGAACATTCGCACGTGGATCATATATTTACACCAGATTAATTGATTTTATTGCAAAATAACTGATGAACAATTAATTGATTTGGTTAAACGATATCCTGTTCTATATGACATGAGTTTAGTTCAATACAGGGATCATACTGTGAGAAATAATGCATAGGAAGATTCTTGAGTCGTTTAAGTATCATACACCCAAAATTTGCATCAAATCTTCTTCAAAATCATCATCTGACTCGTTGTGTATGAAATTCATAGCGCACTACTATATACTTCCACTGCCATAAGGCAACTATGTTCAGAAATAACTAGCGTGTCGTGGCATCGTGTGTTGGGTATATGCACGGTGCACATCGGGTGGCGACACGTTGCGTAGCGTCGCGTTTTAATAGTGTGTTTCCGCCTTTATACTCTTTGATTTTTACGCAGAGCCACATCTTTGTGTAGACTTGGTCAAAGATTTGCATGTCGTTGCTCGGTTTTAATAAAGCCTGCGTGACTGTACGAGTAGATAGCACAAATTATTTATTTTATCACTTTCGCAACCAGGCGAAATTCCGAACACTACCCCAGAAACCGACAGTACTCGCTAGGAGGGCAAAGGCGTGCGTATTAATGCCGCACGCCGCGTACTCGCTAGGCGGGCAAGCGGCGGACGCTCAGGGCTGTGCCAAGCAACTTTCGTATACGTCACAGAGTTACGATTTGCTTTGCTTGAGAGTAAATTTGCAAAAGAGATGCACGTTTTATATATTTTACGAGTAATAAACTGTAATAATCGGATATTCGGATCGATATTTACACAAACTCGGCAAAATCATTAAGTACATTTCTTTCTGTTACTGGCAGCGGCAGCCCTGGGCCTTGCCCGCCTGGCGAGTACTCTGGCGTCGCGTGAAGGTTTATAGATCTTGCCCTCCTAGCGAGTAAGCTGGCATCTGAGTAGAGTTTACGATTACTCGTCATGCGGGTAAGCGGTGTCGAAAGTGTTAATAGCGAGACGACGAAAGAAATGACAATCTTTAACGCCGCTTACCGTGAACTTTGAAATCCGTAAAAGAGGATTTGCCTGTCGAACGCGTTGTTAATGTGACTAATGTACCGCGAACTATGAAATTCGTGAATATCGAGGATTTGTCTCTGTCACTCAAAAGAAGGTGCCATTGGAGGGATCGAGACAAATGTTGGAAAAATTGCGGATTCCGAAGATCGCGGTAATGCTGCAGAGACGGGTGCTCGAAATTTGCAAATGACGTAACATATTAACAGTAGGCCTGACGTATACCTGACGTTAGAAGTCACCGAATGTGTTTAATGTAAATAAACTAACGTCAAGACGGGGCAATCAATGGTTTGACTTATGTTATAAGTTATAAAACTTATAAAAATAAGTAAATTACTGTGCGTAAAAAGATCCAAGACGATATCAGAAAGCTTATTACGGATGTTGTTCATTCGACATAGTTCTATTTTATTTATAATATTCCACATTATAAGTCACAAAACAGAAAAATATATGCCCATTCGCGATTTATTTCATATTTTTTACACCCACGGATCAACAGATAGCCGTTTTTTGGATACCTCCCATACCTGTTCGCGAATTAAGGGAGATTTTTGAGTTTTATTGAATCGCTGACGGAATATTTTTACACACGGACAGACATTATAGTTTGGGGTCTATACATGTCTCACTCGCCTCATATAGGTATGCAAAAAGAGCGAGGGAGACAGGTAAAAAACCGAAGTTTTTCTAACAACTCACGGACTGTACTTTTCAACTCAAATTCCATGAATTTTTTTCGTTACACGCGTCTCTTTTAGCATATTCACGTAAGTAAGTCGCTCTCACTCTGTAAGCACAATATAAACCGATGTAAAAATATCACCTTTAATAGAACGAGTATTAATATCGCACTCTACTAATCCAGCAGTTAACACTTTAAGAAAACTGTCTAAATCCTTAATTAGGACGGGAGCGGTATTTTGACCCCTCCCATGAGGAATCTGATGTGAAAGCGCGTTTACAGATTGGTCGCATTGCGTATTTACTATGAAAGATAGAAGTATACATGTAGTAAGCATTATAACTTGAGTTGCAATGGATGAGATAAAATCAACTATTAGGGCATTTACGATGATTAATATATGTACCTTTAATGCTTCATATCCCAACTTTGAAATAATTAGCTCCTATGTATCTAAATTATTTACATAATTTTAAGACAGGCTGTTATTTATTAGGACTGAGTGTTAATATTTTCTATGTACCAATTAGTGACACTGAAACTCGTACTGAAGTGCCATCTATTGGGACTGCCAGCAAAAGCACCTGACACTAACTCATACAATGGAGTTTACTAAGAAAATTTGCAATATTGAGAAATTTTGATTTTGTCACCCTATAAAATAAAATACTATTTAACAAAACTAACAAACTCCTCTCCGAAAACACATCACAATACTTTGTGTAAGCAACTTCGTCTGCGTACTATAATCTAAATATTTAATGTTATTTTATGTTATATTGAAAATATCGCCGTATTTTTATTCTTTGTACGGAAGAGCTTATCTTTTGTTCATTCTACGAACAAATAAAACATGGAAGCCGCACGCCATACTAAGTTGCCTTTCAAAAACGGTCCTGAATTTTAGTTGACATGTGTAATGCATCACGGACTCACGATAATGAATGAATTTCAATATCAACCTATAAAAACATAAACCGCCATTTAAAAATAGTTATCATTGGTCCATCAAAGCGTTGATTGGCTATATTCTATAAACATTTGTCAAAAATGTTGCGCTGAAATATGCGTGGTGTTAAGAAAAGCGCTATGTCCTGCCCATCTTTTGCACAATTGAACAATTGGTTTTTGGGGCATTTTGGAGCTGGCGTTAGACGTCCATGTTATATATGGTCGCAGTGTTCATTCTTCTAGGTGATAATTCATAGCTTACTCGCTCGCGATGGAACCAGGGCCTTTATCCAATGACAATCCCAATCAGGCTTTCGTACAATATGAGATGGCATTGACATGAGATCAAATCTTGTCGATAGGTATCTAAAAAATAACAATTACAAACACAGTTACTGCTATCATTATTATCAGTTAAAAATATTAAAATGACCAATTCAGCAAAATTAGAAATACAAATCTAAAGTGCGATGATTGAAACTACATTGACGAAATTTATTTATTTAATACTGGCAGAATCATGGTAATTTAAAATTTTTTGTTATTAATTTGATAGTAATAGATGAATAAAAAAAAATAATGTATATGGATATTATGAGTTATGAGCACATTAACACTAATTTGATAAAACGAAATTGTTTTTATTTTTATATACAAGGAAATAGTTAAGAGTTGAGGCTCACTTTTGTAATCTGTGTAACTTTTGTAATGATATACTTACCGTTGTATTCAATACTCGTAAATCTTCCGATAAGTCCAACATTTATGCTTTAATATTATACAAAATATGTGATCATTAAGCCTGCAATTTTCAAAGCCTGCCGGGATTCAATAATTATTTGGTTCATTAAAAAGTGACTTAGCAAATTCTTATACAACGATTTTTGTAATTAGAAGAAGAATTCTTGTTACACACAAATTTAAGCCCGCGCCAACTTTCCATTCCCCCATTTCGCTCCCCCATCATGAAGTTTAAGTTTCTTGCAACATTCTTAAACTTCCACACGTTACACCTTAATACATCCACCATTCATACCTTCAAGCGTAGCGTTTTCTACCGTGGCTTGATTAAAAATATAATTCCACCCCGAAGAAAGTGAAAAAAGTGATAAAATTTTGTACAGGGATCATTAACACTAAATAGCGACTTATTCCTAACACTTTTAGCCGCTACGTGCGCCACAGGACCTATTGCATAATGTGATCTACAATTTGTATTTATATAGTACCTAACAGTATAGTATACAGAAAAAAAACTTGTCATGGGAAATTCCTACAGATCATAGGGAAATTAGTAGGTAGTGATCGTGATCGGAACTTTGGGTGCAAAGCTTTAACAAAGCATGTCGGTACCGGTTCGCTAGAACCAAATCTCATAATAACATGTTCTAAGAATGTCGCAATTTTAAAACAGAACTGAAACAAAAAAAAACTGTCACATATTGGACTAAGGTAAATAGGGTTCAAACTCTTCCAATTAGTCTCCTTTACCACCTCCAGAAATTCCTACATCGTTATCCCAAACACCCTGTATTATATCTGATAGCGACTGTAGATGCGCAACGCTGCTTAGAACAGAGCCGGACGAAAAACTCGTCTCTGAATGAGTCAGACTCAGTTTACGTCTTGCCGCGAAACCGCGCAGTGCCCGCCCTACGGCCGCCTGTTGCGTCTAACTTCTACTATTGCCTTGGGCGGTTTATTTTGTCGTACTCATTTTTAAATTGTCGGAGTCTGTCTAAGGTAATTTTCATATTATTATTTTGAATACTAAATTGCGTTAATTATTTCAATTTATATTTACTTTACAAACTTTGATTTCTTAAATATCACCAATATCATAGTTAAGTTATATTTTCTTTTTGTTTTAAAAAGGTAAACGAAAAAAAATTTCCGCATATTTCACGCGACATATCATGATATTAATTATTGCGTTTAGCGGGTATTTAGTTCTTTTACATTTGAAAAACTAAAAAGTATTCTAATTTTTAAATTGAAGTAAGGTTAACGTTATACTACTGCTATATGTATAATAGTCAAGACCACACCTAAAACATTTAGCTAATAACTACGTAAAACACGGACGAGAGGATGTCGGGCCATGTTTAGTGTAGGTCTCCGTGGTTTCTCGACCGCCTGTCACAATACACTGGTAAATCAAGAAATATGTTAGATGCATAGGTACGTATACCACAGGAAGGTATACGCCATTTTAAATACCATGGCCCAATGCAACTGCAAAGGTTTATGTGGCACCGGGCCATGGTATTTGAAATGGAGTATATATCATTTTCAAAGAAATATCGATTTCATTCATGTTTCTCTGGTGAATATGCCATGGCTCCCTACAAATATTATTTTATTAATTTGACTACAAGTCATTTTCCTAATATATCGGTGTTCCTTTCATTGATCTGCCTAATAGTTTTGAGTAAAATGCATGTAACAGTGCGATAAGACATAGAAAGACGGCACGAAACAATAAATAAATAATTAATATAGAACATATTGCGAAATACAAATCAAATTATTTATTAACTAAATATTTTGATTTGTACTTTTTTAATTTTTCTCCAGTAGTCACACTACTTAATACTATATAAATTATAAATATTAGATGTCATATACCAAACAAAAACGACCAAGATCACCTATGTCCGAGGTGGGGATCGAACCCACGTACTCAGCTTTCGCGGCTGATGCCTGTACCCCTCGGCCACTCGGTCTTAGCAACCACCGGTCAAATTTCTCGGGTATATGCAATCCCTTACAAGGCTAGGCGCCTTTGACCATTCTCTAGATTATATTCTTTGATTATTCTAGGGACACCTCGGACATAGGTGATCTTGGTCGTTTTTCTTTGGTATATGACATCTAATATTTATAATAATTAATATAATTTATTATTTCTTTGGTATGTGACATCCAATATTTACAATTTATAGATTTTAGTTTGGCAATCATAAATATCTTGTCACAAAAGACGGCGGCGATAAATTGAAAAAATAATGCTCGTTTCTATTCCTAGAAAAGTTGTATTCTGCGCCTTTTTAGTGACAACATACAATATGTTTGCCAGATTATGTCCATTAAAATATTACATTATTTATTACATACTTACTCAATTCGTTATTATTCATATAAAATTAAAATTTTAGTACTTAACGATATTAAAGTGGCTAAAAACAGTATCTACTTCGGTCCTATAACATTTTACATACATGTCACATTGTACAAAAGTCAAGCAAACAAAGTCCCTACGAGTGGTATAGGTAAAATAAACTTGTTGAATTTACATTTTAATCGAGGCGTTGTAATTAGGTGCGTGAAAATACGGAAAAGCAAGGTGATCGATGACGTTGTTGATATTGTGTAGTTTATTTACAATTCGCCGTCGACTGTATCCAGTTAGTAGGTACCTATTAAATAAATATCCACGACGAAGTGAAGTATCTCACGAAATGTTGTTTGCCATTAGGTCAATTAGCATTAACAATAATAATCTATTAATTAAACCTTCGTCGGTAATCTTTGACGAATATCCAGACATATGCAGGGGCCTATTTCTCAAAAGCTTGTAACTTGTAATACAAGTGGAAGTCCTTACCTAACTTATGGTCTCAAAAAGAGACTTCCGCTTGTATTACAAGTTACAAGCTTTCGAAAAACGGGCCCCAGGGTGCATAGACAAATTGCCAATCGCTAACGCTTAATCGTCACTCATAAACGAAAGGCAGCTAACTGTCTTTGTCGCACTAATATGAAAGAGAGACAGAGAGGGAAAACTACGCTACGCTAGAAGCGTTAGCGATTGGCACCTTGGCTAAGCATCCAGGTATTGACGGTAGGCGTATAAACTTTCCAATTTTAAATTCACTGATACATTAATATTTCAACTAACGTAGAAAGGCTAACACCGTTTGGCCTAGTTGCACAATCCTGGCTCTGACAGGAAGCGCAACGTTAACCGCTTAAAAAAAGCACAAACATTTTGGAAGTTTTACCCCCTTATTCATAAACGTTTGCTAACTTAACAAGCCGCTAATAATTGTTTGTCCCTTTCGATCTTAACAATGTGTCCATAAGAGACAAAGGGACAAACAATTATTAGCGGCTTATTAAGTTAGCAAACGTTTATGAATCAAGGGGTTAGTCTATTACTTAAAATAATAGTTTTCTCAAGTCAAGCAACGCAGCTACGCAGTTGTGTCGCATAAGGGCATTTTCACTTCTAGGGACACCCAATTAGCTTAACTCTCACAAAAAAGTTAACTTCGATGTCAGCTTTGTAACGACAATTAAGCATTAAATATTTACGTAAATCCACTTTATTCGTGTTTTTATATTGCATATGCGCGTATTCTTTCTGGATTAAATGATAAAAAAATATTTTTGTTAATATTTCATGCTTAATTGTCGTTACAAAGCTGACATCGAAGTTAACTTTTTTGTTAACTTTAAGCTAATTAGGTGTCCCTAGAAGTGAAAATGCCCATAAACCTAGATCTAATTAATGTTTTTATTTTGTGCTGTACAAATTGTATTGTTGTTAATGTTTAAGTTGTTCATGTTTCCAATTTGTGCCACTTTGGCGTTAGCTGTAAGGTGCATGTTGACATTTGTGTTAAATAAATAAATTAGTCAAAAACAGATCGAGCTATTTAACATTCATCAGACACTGATCATTGAAAAATTAATTTCAGTTTAGTTGGCTATGCGTTGGTTGAACATGAATAATAGTACATTGTGTATTAAGGGCGGTAAATAAGAAATTGTGAAAATTCATAATTCTTGTACTGCCCGTGGCACACACAATGTTTTTCATCACACCTGTGAGGCAAACAAAGTAAATAAAACAATATATTTTCACAAAACTACTCTAAAATGGTCTAAATTATTTCTCAAAAACAGGGAAGTCTTTTTATCATTTTTATAAAAGAAGTCCCGGCGCAGCGCGCGCCGCCGCAGTGGGCAGCGAGCGGCGCGCTGGTGCGACGTAATGTATGAAAATTAAAAAAAAAAGTCATTACGACCATGGGCATAATATAGCTCATTACGTTCATGCGTTCCTGTTTATAAAATCAGCATTTACGAGCAAGTGTGATGAAAAATAAATTTTAACTGAGGACATCGTCAGTCGGTTACTAGAACTGACACGAAGTACAACCAATTACAAAAAATACACGAGCAGTCAGTTATTTTATGCTTGCGACATATCAAATAAAATATTGCAAAAAAATTAATTTAGCCATTATAACTATTACCACTTTTACCAGGTACTGGTACAGTTGCCATCAGATATATTTATCGTAGTGTACGGAGCGCTCATAAATATCTGAACGCACCTCTATCGTTATGACAATAAAAGCGTGTTCAGATATTTTTGAACCCTCCGCTCCGGATGTTACTCCGGGTTCTTTTTTCTAAAGTCTCCGTGTCATGGAAAATAAAGGTAATTTTAACGCGTTTATCTAAAATTATTATACTCGTAGACAGTTTAACTCGGTTACATTCTGCATCCCACACCATGGCCGATGATGAGCTGTGGAACCGAGGTTTTTTTCCTGGTTACCCGGAATGCTTTCCATCCTCGGTACCCACGATTGCTAATCTTGAACACGATAAGTCTGTTCTATCACATACAAATTCTCGTTTTAAAAATTAACTTGTCACCTGCGTGCCGATCAAGTATTTTGTTGGTACCAACTTTAGACTCTGTTTTTTCCTAGACACTCTAGAAATGCCATGTCCTTCGTAGTTTTATTTTATTAAAATGAATATACTCTTTACTTTCAATTAGAAATTGATAGCCTGTGATCCCTACATCTTTAGAAGTGAGGTAAAATATGAGTATTGGAACTTATTGGACACGGTGTATAACGCCAGTATTATATTATAACACCCCTTTTTTCGCAGGGATACTTATCGATCTTTCAATCATGGAAAAATGCATCATTTTATTGTTATTGTAACAGCAAAAATATCGTAAATATGAATGATCTAATTCATGTTGTAATAAAGGCAGACAATAGCGCTCATAAAATCATACATCATTATGTACGCAACGCATACGTACATTTGTTGAGATTGTTATAAGAGATTGGGCAATTTGGTTCAGGCTTGGTGGCTGGAGTGGGCTCAATAAAACCAAGAACACTTAAGTGATTGTGGTTATTATAATCAATCTGGTTGGACCTGCAACATATCAACCTATAAACAAACACATTTCAGTTAAATTCATAAAATATTTGTACAATCTAAAAATACGTAAAACTAATCTTAAAAATTAAATAACTATGAACTAAATTAACTAAAACTAAATATAAATTTAACTAATAAAATATTTTAATTTATCAGTCGCCATTTAAAAATTAAGTACATTGTTACAGTTTTGGCTGTGGAGGCAAACTAGGCTGTGTGTGTATGTGTGTTGGTGGTATAATTCGATCGACATTACTGGCACGGTAGCATTTATGCGATGCCGAACTATAGGTAACAAGCCCTAAAGAAGCCGTAGGCCGTAGAAGTAAGTTAAGTGGTAGGTAGTGGAAAAGTGATGAGTATACAGTAATTAGCTGGTCGGGAGATAGGTTTTAGCCAGTGGCTAGTCTCCCTGTAGCCCACGGCGATCAGCCGACCGCGTTAGCTCCGGCGTTACCATTCAACATGGTGGCATGTGTTTTGCCAAAATATCAACCCAATTTGATATTTTCCCCCGATTCCGTGAAACTGTAAGTGCTCTTTAGCGATATTAATCCAATTGCATACAACTTATTCGTTACAAATGGATACAGATGAATCTATTTAATTTTACCTCCATCCTTCTGTGAACTGGCCTTTAGGGTCAGTTTCTCCGAAAAACCTATAACACTCGTTCTGATTGAAATCACGGATTGTCGTCTACCCTTTTTAACTTTTTATTGCACATAAAGCTATACATGCCAGCTAGTGTTTAAAGACTCGAGTCGTTCGAGTAATTCATTCTAAGATTCGACTCAGTTTAAGGACTGCAGTCATGTAGTCAAAACTTGTGTTAACTTACAATGTTACAGAGACTCGAGTTCTTGAAGACTAGATTTGTGTTTTTAAATTAAGGTTTCTTTATATAATTTACTTTTAATAAGAAATACAACATTGTGATAAAAAAAACCTAGGGTTTTTAATATATTGAATTCAAATAAAGATTGGAGAAACAGAAGCTTCTTATTTGTTATTTGTATGTATCTGCTTATTCTGAACCTTGTATTTTTTTATATATGGCAGTGTATATGTCATAATGATTGAAGCGACATTTAAAAAAACATTTCAGGTCATATTAGGACTTGAGTTTTATATGCAGAACTCAGTGAGCCTAAAAGAAAGGCTCGACTCGAGACTTAAAAGACTCGGTAGTCTTTTAAGCTCGATAGACTTAACAACTCGAGTCTTTACCAACACTAATGCAAGCTAGATAAAATATTTCTAAAAAAAAACATCTAAATTTGACCATATATGCATTAAAAAGTTAACATTACTTTTTTTGGACAAAATAGAGAGATACCGACATGGATTTGAAAAAGAACATCGGTACGAGGACGCATGTATGTGTGTTTAGTTTACCAATGAGTTATCATTTACTCACAAGAATATGCTAACCAATTGAGCGGATCGTGAGCCATGTAAATAGTATTTTGAAGGAGCGTGTCTTAGTACCAGTGCGACGCAATTTCAAGTAAGCTGCACCGACCTATAAGTGCAAATGAATTTCGCTTACATCGTTTTACGCGGCATAAATGGTAAGTATAGGTACGGTAAATTTGGTAGCGTGCATTCCATATTTCGAGGGTTGAGTGGTCAAACCCGATACGTCGAGATATCTTTCCCATTGAAATAACAACGTCACGTCAAAGTCATATAGTTGTTATTTCAAAAACTGGTTTGCACGGGTTTGACCACTTAACCCTTTGTACAATCGCAATGCAGGTTCACAGACGTGGCCTGCATTGCGATGGAGGCCACGTCTGTGGACTCCATCGCTTCTGCCATAGTATATCGAGCACATTTAAAATGCGCTCCGGTGCGGCTCGACTCTTTCAAGTATAATGTATCCAGCACATTCAAAATGCGACCCGTGCCATTACTGATTGCCACTGAACCCTGATTGAATCGAATCGACCATGAGGCGATAGCAGAAAGTTTGATCCCTCTATTAATAAATAAATAACTAAAATTAAACTAAAATTGACATTTTGAGTGTTTCTTTGCACCGATTCAAAAAGTGTTTGTATAAATATAGGGCTGACAAATACCACGAAAGTACCTTTGACTGTCGAAGCTGAGAATTTTAATTCTATCATGTCACATAGGTATCCCTACACCCATCTCCCTCTGCTGTCGTTGTCCGCTGAACTAGTATCATTTTTATCATTGTCACGCATAATTACCTAATCATTATCTTGGTACATACTTATAATAATGTAAAATGTATAAGCCAACCTCCTCTTATAAAACCCATTTTCTATTATCTTGTTGTTTACTACTTACTTACTTTTTTTTTTACCTGTAAAATAGAATTATAAATTGTATACTTACCTACCTACTTGCAATTATTGATTAGCATGTCACATCTGTTTAAATTTAATTTACCTTGTTTATTATACATGTCGCTGTTTTATTGTATTTTAAAATGTCATTACTGTGTTTTGGCTATAAAATTTTCGAAATTGTAACTAAGGCTACAAAATGTAAGCACGTAATTTTAGCAAGTTGTGTTTGCCTGTAATTGGGTGAAGACTGCGTCATGTTTTGTTTGTGCTATTATTTAAGTTCATATGTTTTGGTATTACACCTGTTGGCAAACCTTAATAAATAAATAAATAAATAATAAACAAATAATAAATGGGAATGGGAGTAGGTTAGTAATGTACAATATCGGTTGTGTAGCTCTTAAATAGTAAATGCTACCAAGAAACATGATGTCTAAAACGAATAAAATGCATTATTTTTAAACAATGGAGTTACAAGTACCAGAACATTCTCAACATTTTCATAAAAACCTTCTCGAAAAGTTACTGTTGGCGTACATTCTCTTTACGGCGCAATGTTCTGAAAAGTTAAAGATCGTTTTATTTGACGTTTGAGCGTCAAGTACTTAACAACATAGAAATTGACCGTATCAATAAATAAGACTATTCTCATATTTGGAAACTTCTCAGTGCATTGCTGAAGTAGGTCCGAAGCTCAAAACTTTTTATCTTTTTTGTCTGATTTGGAGTGCTCACTCGTATTTGTATGGACATAGTGTGCTGCAAGCAACGTCAAAACGAGATCACAAAGATCAGTTTGTACAATAGGAATGCCCTCCGGTGCTCGAGCAGTTCAAGTTCGAAACGCAGTTAGGAGTTGATTCGGTTGTACACCCACGGGACGCCACGGGCCTCTGTGCCTCGGACTCGGCTGCGACAAGTCTCCAATTCAATTTACTCCTTCAATGTCCCGCTCATGAAGATAATATGCATTTTTACAAAGACGGAGTGATTTTTCTGTGACGTCTTTACACGAAGGGTTGCACTGCAAATTTGCAAATACGATTGTTTGCATATCATAATTTTCTCTTTTTCTATTTCAGCTTCTCTATCTGCCAATTGAGTGACTGGCAGAAATATTAATAAAGTATACATTTTAACATTGCCTGTGGTGTTTCATATTAACACCCTCCCAAGATTGTTTGAAGTTGTTTTACCTTAGATCTCAGTCTTTGTTTTTGGTTTCTTTCAAAACTTTGGTCCCAATTTTTATAAGCAAATATTATAAGCACACATACAACTATTTTTGTATTTCTGTCAACCAACCACTCATTTTAATTTATGTTTTTGGGAAGGTGGGACAGCTGATAAAGACCAGAATGGAACTCCTTAACGACGTATTTTACTTTTGGCGATTTGTCTGATTGATTATGTATTGTTAAACAAAGAAGGCTATCTTGCAAAATTATCGTCCAATACCAGTTCTACTTACCAACCAGACTAGATCAACCAGACCAGACTAATTACAACTATGTTTAAATGGCGGTTTAAGATTCTATAGGTTGATATTGAAATTCATTACTGTGATGCATTGAAGAGTGGGTGACGCTTGTCAGCGAAAATTCAATAGTCGGGAAGCTAAACTTTAACTTGTCCGAGAAAATTACATTAAATCCTACAGTATATTTATTTCAGGAATAAGATAAAACATCGTTTTGTGAATATATGAATCTAATTATCCCTGATTAAATGTGTGGAGGTTTTTTCATAAAATCAATATTAAGATTTACTTGTTTAATAAAAAGAAACAATAAATCCTACAGTAGGGATTTATTATCCGAGGGACCTAACTGAATATTTAAGACAATATTTTAAAAAGTCACCACTGAATAATCGTAGATATAGTCAGAAAAAATAAAATTATTTTTAAAATTCATAACAATCAAACAGAAATTAAACAAATGGTGATTTTTTACTACAATTAAGGTATAGTTTTTTTTGTATAAGCTTTACGAAAAAACTGGGGATTTTTTTTCCTTAATTATAAATCATCTGAAACAATAGAATGAGTGCATAATCTCGAGGGTAGAAATTATTGAACGTGCTGTTCCAATTATTGACCTTCAAGTCCTCGACTGGATGAGAAGCTCTCGTGCGGCACTGGGGATTATTGCATGGTGTGAATCTATATACCCTAAATATTCATTAGAAAAAGCTTCCGAAACTGTAGGATTTAATGTGACCAAAAACTTTTCTTCCCCCGACTACAAGCCCGTTTTTGAAAGGCAATTTAATATGGCGTTAGGCTTCCATGTTTTATTTGTTCGTAGTTGTAGACACATGGAAAACTTTAACATCATCATCATCATTCCAGCCCTAAAACGTCCACTGCTACACATAGGCCTCCCCTTTGGTTTTCCATGTACAACGGTTGGAAGACTTGGAAGCGACCCACATCGAGATCTTCATAAGGTCGTCTGTCCGTCTTGTGAGCAGTTGCGAAACTTCATAAGCACTTTGACTGCCAACGAGTGCTACGCGCTATGCTCGCAGCCGATCCCGTGATTTTTCCGCTTTGTAGCGAAAATGGACCTCCCACAGAGAACTCCCCACGGGAGCTCTCGGCGCTCAATGTATTAATTATTAAAATTAAATTTATATTTATAATTTTCGTTAATGAAGGATATAATAACCTAAACACACACAAAATAAACATGGAAATCTCATAAAAACATAACATTATTTTTTGACGGTTTTACTAGGTAATTACACGTTTTTCAATTCTACCGGTAGCTGTTTTATGTTGTAATGAACTAGGATGTACTTTCAACTCGCCCATAAAACTCGGTCCAAGCGAGGCACTTATCCATTCGATGCAGTAAGGATGGATAAACGCCTCACGAGAAATGGTGCGTTTTATGCACGTGTTGTACAATCTACCAATTTTACGTATCTTGCTCTTAAAGTCATAAAGTGCTTCTCCATGTTCAGCGTAGGTGAAATAAAAACAGCCAGTTATGCAGTTCAGTACATAAAGCATTTTTTTTGTAATAGTTAACGTGTGACTCAACAGTAAGTAAACAACATTTATTACCCAATTAAATTAGTTTTTTAGTACAGATGGTGTCTTTTTAGGGCGATTTTTTAAGTTTTCTTCAAAATCGATTATTTGCATAAATATTAAAAATATCATGTATCTTTTAGAGTAGAGGTATCATATAATTAATGGGAAAAAGTGTATATTAAAATTGTAATATCTATTAGCTGCGTCGATTGTAATAAAATTGTAAGGCCTTAATCAAAACATAAATCATTATCAACGCGATCATGATTGTGTTACGAAAGTTAGTCATACAAACTATGTGGTATAATCTGTCCAACAACCTTTGGCAGTTGAAAAAGGCGGAAAAAGCTATACGTATTGTTGATCGCTCATGGAAAATTTGAATTTGTATGTAACAACATGTAACTTCATACATAAAGTTATATAATAAAATAATAGTTTCGTAACAGAAAAAATATGACGTTGAATTTCGTTTTCATTATGCCTGTAACATGTACAATGTTTTAGCAGTCACCCCGCCTATCCTGCGAAGCTCGTTTCTGCAAATACCTTTTACTGGACAGCTACTTAAAGTAGATACCACTTTTAAAGTAATTGCGTTGTAAACGAATATCACCCAGTTGCTTTGAACATTTATTTCATCACAGACGTTCCCGGCCGCAGTCAAGGGAAAATGTTTACGTCGTAGTGGCCTAGCGACAGGCCGCTCAAGCTTACCATTTTTCAATATAAACTGCGCGACTTGATTTACGACGGCTGTCATAGATTTTTATTATCATCATCTTCAGATCTGTTCCTTCCGTATACACAGACATGGTGTAATAATGTAGTGTGTGTAGTTGGAGTAAACACAGCCGGCATATCGCGACTGGCCAACCGAAAACCACAAACAATCACAGTGCCGAGGATTGTTTATTTTCAGCTAAATAAAGCTAATGGAGAGTGGCTAATGGGGAAACACTTTTCAGAGTGAATATAATGCTTGTTACTCTAATTCGACGTGCGGGGTAATACGTTTAGTGTTGTATCTACTTTACTGGTAGCTTACTCACGTTTTAACATCGATTTAAGTGATTACCAGGGTATTAGGCCAGGATGTTTAGCCAAGTTTCCAATCGCTAACGCTTAGTAGCGTATCGTAGTTTTCCCTCTCTGTCACTCTTTCAGCTGTCTCAGTCAGCTTCCTTTCGATTACTATCAACGATTAAGCGCTAGCGATTGGCAACTTGTCTAAGCACCATGATTTGGTAATAGTTAAAATGACATATTCCAAGCCAAAGTCAAACTATTATTAAAATTTTATTCATGTCGACCTAGCAACAAGCCATTCAAATCATCATACGCAATGTTGTAAATCTAAATGCACCTCAAGTATATGCGCATAATGAGAATGAGATGCTCCTGCAAATGTACTATGTCAAGTTACATACTAAGTATGTAATGTCTTGGTGGGTCTTATGTGATATGGCTAGTGTAGATCCTTGACCCAATTGATATATATCCTTGAGGTACATGTTCCCGCTGATAAGAGTTCATTCACATCGGCACTTCGTATTCTATCGAGTAAATACGACTACTACGATATACGATATACGGGTACTAATCCTCTAACCCCGTAGTAATACTTCATCATTGTTTCAAGTTCAAGTGCCCGTAAATGGCAATATTCCATTTGGTAAGAGAGATTTATTGTACTTACGATCAATCTTGTGTCGTAGAATCCATTTAATGAATTTAATGATTATGCAACGCAATTGATAAGTTAGTGTTCAGTGTTACAATATTGGGCCATGCATCAATGGACTATTAATTTTACATAATTTATTTAGGATCGTTGAAAACGAGCAATTTAATGCAGCTTTATTTATAATTATAACACTCAATTAATAATGTAATTACTCTGCTACCCGGATTTTATGCACGAAATATTGTAGATAATAAGTACTAAATCGATGACCTGATTGGTTTGTGTTTTAAGGAAAAATAACGTTAGCGTATTTCGGATATTGGACATTATTTCGATTTTAATGTGGAATATTATCACTTTTAACCCCAGTTCTACGATAACCTAAATAAACGCTTGTATTGCGGATTCTAAGCACCGATATACATACATAACATAATATATAGTGCCATATAATTAGGTATAATAAGTGATTTACCCTCAAAGAGATGCCCTCATCAGCATTCGAACATCACACCTAACTTACCTAAATTAAGGTGTACAACATCATAACATAAAACAATAAAATAGAACATTTTATAAAGTATTAATAGACAGGTGGATGGCTCTAACTCTGGGATGAATCACTTGGCTTGAACACCTGTCGGTCCGTAAAAATGAGAAAAAAAACTGCAACCGTAATCATGTAATGAGATTTCCAACTTACTTATTTAGCAGAGACTTTACAGATTAACGAAAAATCCCTTTTCCAAAGTAATTAAAGTTACTCTTCGGATAAGTAAGATAACATTAAGAGACGAAAATAAAACGACGGTATATATAAATATAGCGCCGTTTATTTAGGTATAAACCAACTCTGAAAATAACTGTATAACTTTATATAAGGCCATTGAAAGAAATAACTGAAACAAGCACACTTCAACTTCCCATCAGGGGTGAAAGCAATTTTAATTATTTTAATATTGTAGGTACATGTCTCTAGAATATTATTTTAAAGTGTTTAGTGTGGATTTAGGAACCTTAAAAAATAAATGTTAGTTTAAATATTAAATTATATTTTAAATATACTGTTCTCTCCTAAGACTAAAGTGACAGGACAGAATAAAGTGTATACATTTGAAACTTTAAAGTAGTTTTTTTATAGCGGAACATATAAATGGATTACAATTTATTTGCAATTATTTCCGTAAAATATGAAGTGAAAATGTAATCACATGTTTACATCTTATTTGTTGAAAAATAGCATACGAGCAGAGCTCATAAATACTGTTCCTAGTGTTATATAATTATTAACCCTAAATGCATGAGTTACCATTTTCTTCATCATCATCAGCCAATCGACGTTCACTGCTGGACATAGGCCTCCCCCACCATTTTCTTATTTTGTTACTTTTTAATGATACAAAAATCTAATATTATTGATTGTTTATTTATAATGAAGGTTTGTGGGTCCAGGATTTTAATGCTTTGCTTAAGTAGGTAACAAAATGTTAAAACAACTTCTATATGAATTATAAATATCGGAGGTCATATACTTGTACATGATCAATGTATGTATACATACATACACATTTAATTTGGATTTTTTTCTATTGGCCAACGGTATCTTTAACTATATTGCGGCATATAAATACATCACGGATGTACCAATCCAACTACGACATATATATACTATATACATAAATTAATCTGTATGTTTACTGAAAACATTCGACACAGCCGCGATAACAAGTTATCATTATCTCTCGTTACAGATGTCAGTCGGCGTGAGTAATTGAACGTCCCCAAATTGAACGAATCCGCGATGTGAATATTCTAAGCCTGGAAATGCGAGGTTCAAATCAAACCTCAGGCATCGACGAGCGCAAGCTGCAGTGGCTGACGAAGTTGGTTAAGGAGTGTTATTTTGGAAATGTTAATCACAGCACTATATTCACATCGACATCCGAGATTAATCAAGGTAAGCACACGGTTGTAGCGTATATTTTGTTAAATTAAACGGTACAAATTGTGCGTATAAGAAGTATTAAAATCAACACAGGGTATAACATAAAGTAGACTATCAAATTAAAACGAAAACAATAAAACATAACTAAACTAAAGTAACCTATCAAATTAAGACTAAATAGATCTAAAGAACTCAAAAAATTTTGGCCCCCACGGCATGGTGTCAACTTGCCAAGGATGCTGGCAGCATTACCTTTGGTAAATTCAAATTTATAAATCAGATATTTAGCGAACCAAATTTTTGTGGCCCTTAACCTTGTTAACAATCGCCGGCGGTCGGTTTATATACTTTTTTCACTACGGCCACATATTTGAATAATAACGGAAACTCCATATACAATCTTTGTACTACTAGGTACAACAGGTCATAGGTATACTTCTTTTTTTTTCTTTATGTATTGAAATATCCACACGACGTGTTTCGAGCGGGATTATGTAAGATAATTATTAAATAACAATTAAACATTAAGTAGAGAGAAGCAAGCAAAATTTCATTCTAGAATAGTAATATTTAAGTGTGTAATTTTGATTTAAGTATTATATTCTATTTTGTGATGTTTCATCATTTTATTTCAAAGATGTTAAAGAGATTTTAAAGAGAGGCAACCCTTTTAACCATGCTTTAACTGTTTTTTCTAGCGTGACTCATCTTTAAACTAATAAACTTTAATATTTTCTTCGGTTACCGCGAGGATTACACATGAAATAAAACTATGAAAACGGATAAACTCGCGTATACATATTAACTAATTTTAACTTCATTCCGACGTTTCGAACACTTTACAGGGTTCGTAGTATAATCTCCATTGTCAGTCATCCGCAGACCACGAACCCTGTAAAGTGTTCGAAACGTCAGAATGAAGTTAAAATTAGTTAATATACGCGAGTTTATCCGTTTTCATAATTTTATTTCATAATAAACTTTACTAAACAGAAACGAAAAAGCAAATGACTGTATTGTCGCTACCTGCACAAGTGCCCATAAGTAGTTGACGATTGGTAAACAAAAATAGGTATACAGTTTGATTCAAATAAGAGCCACTTGCATGTAACTATAAAATAATAGAACATTTTAAATATCAAAATGCGATCGACCCTAGCTGTAGTAAACTAGAAACCCATAGTTTCGCCATGTCCGTCTGTCCGTCTGTTTAGTAGTGTGTGATGATCTGATGATGATATTAATCACACCGACAAAGTAGTACAATAAAAGATAGATAAAAAATAAAACAATATTTTCGGTGATAACCGCTCCAGCTGTAACTTTTGATGCGTGCGTCCAAAAATACAAAAAAACAAAATATATGCGACTCATACAGTGTGTGGCCTTGAAAAAATGAAATGGGTGACTCCTTAGGCTATTCGCAATAATCCTGTAAAGGTCCCGATGTTTAAAAATTGATAAGTTTGGAGATAATTATTGTTATTCAAAGTTATGGACCCGAAGTACTGGATATCGTAGCTTGTCAGTCGCAAGACATCAAGATAGTATACCAGGTACTGAGTCATAATAGTTATTTTGATTTTATTTTTACACTACTTTGGTACGTTTTTTTAAGTTTTTGTACATTTTTCAATGTTACAAAAATGATAAGTTATTAATAACTTTTAAGTCAAGTAAAAGAACCCATAATAACAAAATTTCCAAGGAAAAAAAATGCAAAAAATAAAACATATGTTTTTTTAATGACTATACTTACGTGGAAATGATTGTTGCTTAGCTTATTAATGCACCATTTAAATTTTCTCCCCGGTTGTAGGCCACACACTGTAGAATACTTTGAAATAAAATAATTTTAAACATTGTCGGCCTAGCCGGTTTGAACAACTACAGAACCCTACACTGAGCATGGCCCGACATGTCCTTGGCCGGTTTTATTATGAAATTATCCTAAATTGATCAATAGATATGGAATCGAGTTTCGGTTAAATAATTATACCTGTTTCATTGATGAAAACAGGCGACAAAATAATAATATTCGAAAATACTAAGACATTCTATGATAAATTTGTCTGAGGATCGGAAATGTACTACTACAATTGATTTGAAACAATTACCTAATAATTTTGTAAATAAAATAAATGTTTTATCCATTGTAACAATTTTCTGTGAAACTTGTTTTATTGACACGAATAGCCGATAAAACAAGAATATGTTACGTATTAAACATGTACAAGTAAGGACCGAATATTGTGTGAAACATTTTACAACCCTGTGATCTAAGTACGTGGTGATTGTAGATTCACGAGGGCGGTTAGATAAGTCAGTGGCTTACAGTAAAAAAAAAATTATTACTCAAAGTCACTGACTTGTCAAACCGCCCTCGTATAGTCAGGCTTTTATCGACTGTTGTATAAATAAATAGCTGCGTCATAGATGCATTATCAAATACGGTATATATGTGCGCAAATTCCATAATATGTCGATGAACGATTAAAACACAACCATCATAGGCCCACTAATGTATTTATATAGCCGTGTATTGTAATCGAATATCCCTAAAAATGTGGATCGATTCCCAGACCAATATAATTGATGCCTCGACATATGCGAGGATACAAATGCCTGGCCCCAGGCGACACGAAACGAAGATCCGCGCTCCAGAAATAACATTATAAGATCAAACAGATACGAGTATCCTTTAGGCATTAAGATTAATTCTATTGTATAATCGCATTAGTGATGTCAAGCAATAACAAAAGATGTAGATGTATGCCAAATTATAGGGGGCTAATTCTGAGGTCATATTCATTACTACGGGACCTACGTCCGATTCGAAAAAAAATACCTGCTGTTCCATATATTTATTTATTTAAACTTTATTGCACAAAAGTAAAACTTAACGTACAAAAGGCGAACTTAATGCCATGAGGCATTCTCTACCAGTCAACCTTAAGACAAAGCAGAGAGATTGTGGGCGGTGCTACATCTATCTAGTTAAATAATATGAATAAAAACATATATATACCTACACAAATATATACACGAACTAACAACATACATTCATTAAAATACATATTAATATTATAACCAATGAAATAAACTAAAACAGAAAAACTAACAATCCTACATTCCGCTAGCAATGAGAGCACGTAAGGATTTCTTGAATATAAATTTACTTGGAGAATTTTTGATGCTAAAGGGGAGTCCATTCCAAAGGCGCACCACTTGCACGGTGAACGAATAACGAATATAAACCCTGGGACATGGATTAGTAGGCGGAAATGTATGGAACATCAGATATTACTTTATATTCATTAGACTATTAATTAGACTCAAATCAGATAGGTATCTGTCCCATAGTAAAAATTCATCAATATGATCATATATTTATGATAACGATCTATAGGGTGATTTTTGATTAAGTTTTTAGAGTGACTGGCCAAATTTTAGACGGTTAATTCTGAGGTCATATTTATGAACTTTTACTATGGGACCGATATCTGATTTGAGAAAAAAACCGGTAGAGCGGCGAGGGGGCACATAAGACTTCGATAAGTCTAATATCGCTCTACCGGTGACCTTATTATGTAGTTCCTCGCTCAGCGACTTATTGCTGTAGGAATGAGAAGGATGACCGTTCGGCGAGGTAACGTGATCCTCCTTATGGGTACTGTATTCGTAAAAAAAAATTGCGTATTTTAATTTCAGAAAAGTTTAATTTCAAGTTTAGTTACTAACATAATTATGTAATAAACTCGAATAGTTATAAAGTTATAATGTTAGTAATTAAACTTGTCTTACAGTCACCTTGAAATGAAGTTTCCAATTGACGAACGACATCTTCCGATACTTTAATTCTGTAGAGACTATTCGCCGCGAACCAACCATTCGCACTTCGAATAAAATCCGTAAAAGGAACCTGGCCTGGTTCTAATGTGAGCCTTATTCGTAAAATCTCAATCTCATGGAAGGATCTCATTCCCAAGGAAAGGTTTCAATTATCCCTATGAGATATATATCTATGTACCAGATGTAAGTACCTACAGATTGGCAAGGGTCGTCTTTCCCTGAAGTATTGGCACTCATTCTATCTTTCTTACAATACTGAATATTATAAATAAATATGTTAGGACATCTTACACAAATTACGACAATAGGGATACGAATTGTCTTTCATTTAGCCTTGACCAAGAGCCCGCCGCTATCGGTCAAAGGCCGATCGGCGTTAGCCGGTCAAAAAATACCTTTAAATTAATGTCATATAAGCGATAAATGTGTACCGTCTCATTTCAGTTTGGTCGGCGTTACTCAAAACCAGCCAGCAAATTTAACACATTTGTCGCTCATTTAACATTGACAATAGATAAATTGGACGTTTTCCCAAGAAAAGGATTCACCTCTGACAGTCTAATTTATTTTCTCTTTGACTTAAACTTTAATTTTAGTTGACAGATTTTAGAGGACTGGATTATTATTCCTAAACTACGTTCAATTTAATTGGCGCTGTTAGTTGCTCTAATTGTATAACCCTTAACTTTTCCACCGTCCATTAGATGAGGGTCCATGGTGTCCGGCTATGTTCGACGGGTTTGCGTGCTGGGACCCAACACCGGCGGCAGCGATCGCGAGGCAACCCTGTCCGGAATTTGTCATTGGGTTTGACCCGATGCGCTATGTCTATAAAAGGTATATAACCGATCAAACACATCGAACATTTTGAATGTAAATATTGTTCAAGTATTTCACGAGTTTTTTACGAGGGTGCCTAACAATCATACAGTCCCTAGGGACGCTTGCAATTCCAGGCAATTCAAATCGGCGTTGCCAGCCTTTTAAAATCCTTTTTTTTTTATCTCATACAGCTGAGAGTTCATTCCACAGCCGAAGCGTACGCGGAAGGAAATTACTACCTGCACATAAATCACACATAAGACAAATAATGCTTAATGTGTCACGGTCTTTTGGTGTCTTAGACTGGTGATTATAGGATTATAGTTTTGATTTAAATAATTAACTATAATTATAATTGGACTAAATGTCATACGACATTGTATGCTCCAAATAGACTCTAGAATCGATTGTTAAAGTTGGTCGGATTCCTTGGTCTCACGCTGTGTTTAATATTATACAAAACTACTTGTCTAAAACATACCTGTTTACTCATGTTCCGTTTTTATTTATTTTATTAAAGATTTGCGAGTGAAGCATTTAAAATAATTATGAACAAACATGATTACAAGTGATTGATAAAGTATGAGTTTGTGCTTACTCAATTAGGTTCAAGCAAATACGGTATGCATATCAGCGTAGTAAGTTGATTGCTAGTTTAATATTTTAAAATAAAATACGGCCGATAACCGAGATTCCTGTACAATTTCATTGCAAAACAATTATATGAAATTAATTGAACGTAAACGAACACCTTTAAACTAATCAAATATACCATATTTCCAATAAAAACTCGTTTCCCTGGTTGGATTTAAACCTCCTCAGTACAAACAAAAAATACAAATTTTGTAAACCAAAACCGACACAAGCCACGGTGATTTTGGCCCAAAAAAGAATTTGCACAGTGCGAGACAGCGCGTTTCCATTACGCAGACTTTTAATGAAATCGATCAACTCGATGCAAATTTTTAACTGAAAAGTGAGCTTTATTTAATTTAAAATACTCAAATTTTAAAAGTAAGATTTTTTTTGTGATTACTGATTAGCAATGTACTTCAAAATGGGGTAAAGCTCTTGACACTAAACAAGTCAGCTGCAGTAGGTACACGATTGATTGCTAGTAGTTGAAATTCGGAGGGTTACAAAAATGGTGGTTCATGATTTTTTTTCTTGTGTTCTCATATTTGGTCCCATAGTAAAAGTTGTTCAAAATTGTTATCCTGTATCACCACTATGAGATCTTGCGAAATATTATTGATCGTTTTAAAATAAGCCCGAATGGTGATAATGAACGGTATATAACAGTAATAATGATTAATAATGGTAATCATTTGAAATATCAGTATATTTTAAAGGTGGACTAACAGAATAACACAACGCACCAGCATAAGTAATTTTCTTGCATAAGTAGGTACTATAAATCTAGATAGATTAGTGAATGAGATAATATCAAATTTAAAAATGATTGGGGTTTTAAAAATAAGATGTTTATACGCTAAAATTATAAACCTACACTTACTTGTTCTATTTTATGTATACTGAAATGAATTATAAACATCCGCCGCCATAATTTGTCTAGATTCTCACAAACAGAATATCTGGTAAACGTAAGTCTGAGTAACATAGAAATCATTGCTCTTGTGTCAGGGTACAAATCGTACAAATACATGAACATTTAACATTTTCCATGTAATATTTTACTAAGATCTGCAAGGACGTGTTACCGCTTTACATACGATAGTTCTATGAAATAATAAGTAACACATACGTTCAAGATAATATACATATATATATATGGCTTCCAATGATTATGTGGCACGACGAGAAGATATTTCAAATAAATGTATAAAGAGTAAGTAATATGTAAATATTTTTCAAGAAGTGTTCGCAATCATTCAATCTTGTTCCTTCCTATACGAGTACACATTACATGGCGCTACATATCTTAGTTGTATTTTTTTTACAATTCAGTCGTTCCAATATTGTACCTATTAAGCAATAAAGTATTAGACTCCCACTTTTGAAATTAAAATAGGGTTCCCTTTCAACAAAATATCGAGAGAGAAACTTTGAATATTTTTTTCCGAATAGACTAAAAAAATATTTACTAAAATTGAGACTGATGTATTTAGACGCTCTAAGGAATCACTGGTTACTCATAACATGGTTTCAAAATCGCGCTTTTCTATGGTATTAAAATAAAAAATATATATATTCTGTGTTTTTGGGTGTCTGTAAAATGTACGGCAAACATATTTGCTCATTATTGAATGAATTTATTTATATGGAATCACTTAATCCTATATATTTACTTCTACGAAATCTACATAATATGTGCGTTTAAAATTCATCTCGTCTCGCTTTTTGTTTGAGTTTTTATATTTTACAAATTTTTTGATGAATTTTTCGTACCTTCTGTTCAACAAGATCAATAACTATAACAAGTTGCCATTATTAAGAAACATCATAAAAAGTAAAGCTATATCAGATTCGTTAGCCAAAGTTTGGCAAATATTGTAGTTATTCTATACCAATCTCTTACAATTTAAGTAATCTGTTTTAAAATCTTTCCATTTAAGTTGCAAAAACTCTCATAAACTTGGTTATTTAAGTGAAGCTCCTCCCGTTCCGTAAAATCGATAATTATAATAAAAAACCGGCCAAGCGCGAGTTAGACTCGCGTGGAAATGGTTCCGTATGTCCACGTATATTTAGATTTTCTATGATATTTAGAAATACCACACAGTAACGTTTTCCTGTAAATGATACGTAAGAAACTATAATATGCTATAATAATTGCTAAATATTAAGCCCTGTAGTTTCGGAGACCAGGGTGGTCACCATGACGTACTAATGCGATTCAGTTTAGGACAGTGATATACGACTCGTATAGTATTTTTCTCTCGACCTAAAATAAACTGCATTAGTACGTCATGGTAACCTCCTAGATCCTCACGATCTACTAAAGCGATTCATCATAGGACCTAAGCTGAATCGCGATATGTCAGTTCCATAGAATAACTGTCAAAAACTGACAGGCCGAACCTAAACTGAATCGCATTTAAGAGATCATGGTAGCCCCCTCGATAAGGCGACTTCCTCGCACAACGAGCCCTCATATTTAAAATTTGTTTATTTACGTTCCACTACGTCCACCGTTGGGTCACCCAACTTTCATATTATTACGTGTGCCAAATTTCAACTCAATCGATCTAGTAGTTTCAGAGCAAATCGACTGTCACAGAGGATACCTAGGTACAACGTTATGAATGTGTCCGCTTAATATGTTTTTATCTATATTAGTTATTCATACAATTCGAGACAGTCGAGGTTTACGAAACGGATACCTACTAAGTAAATTTTATTATAAGATTTTAACAGCAATTTATGCTCATAAAATTTGTACTCATTTATTAGCGCTAAGTGTGCGAGTAACTGATTTCATATTTTGTAACTAACTTTTTAAAGTTATTATTATATATGATATTACTCTACGAACGACTATTTTTTACGCGAAATATTAGAAATAAAGTTAACAAAATAGGAAAATTACACCGTCGTATGTCAATCTGTCTTAATTGTGTATAATATTTTTGGAACTGCTCTTAAATTTTCTCTAGGTACTCCTATTTAATAAATATTGTTAAATTGCCCAAAAATCTGCACATTAAAAAGTTCGATGTTAAAATGTCTAAAGTTAGTTTTTTTTAAATGGGTTCGCTCGTGTGTGGCCAGCGCATTCACCCCTAGAAAAAATATTGAAACCTTAATGTACTAGGTATCTAAAATATATTGTAGAAAAACTAAATAACAACAAATCAAAGGTCATACTGAAAACTCTGAAAGATAAAAAATATAATGAGCACCTGTATAAAATTGTTCCTACCCTATTATATTTCCAGTGCCCAATTTCAATCTATCATTTGGACATGCGACCACCTGCGTACCTACACCTACCTCGTTTTACTGTATTCTGAAACCCACCTTGACATCCTTTTATAAAACTACTATTGGTACACTAATTACCTACGTTATGGGTCGAAGAATTATTTGCAATAAAATTAAAAACTCCTGAAAAGAGTCTAATCTTTGCATAGGCATACATATACATACACCATCCGTCAGTAGAAACCAAAAAAAAAGTTAAAATATGCATTATACCGATACCGTAATTACGCACTTTTAGAACACAAGCAGTTTTATTATCGCGATGATAAAACCAAGATGATGATTAAGATCGTCTTAAAACCTAAAACTTTGAGTTCACATACACTTTAGTTAAAATTATTGATATTTATTAGTATTAACGTAAAAATATATCTGCGAAAGTATTTCACGATTTACGTGTCAAATTCAATGGAAAGTCAGATATATTTTATTTTTTATTAGGTTTTTTTTGGTATTCTACTGACGTTTGGTATACATACTTATATGTGCTGATATAATGTATACATTTTAGTACCATAGAGAGGTAATTTTCATATAATTTATTACATAGGCACACCTAATTAAAGCCCTCATTTTAACTCACATTTCAACGTATTCCCGTCATAATTGTAACACACATCTCATTATTCGATACATTTAAGGATTTTTTTATATGAATATTAAAGTTACTAAAATTAATTGCATAATTAACTTGAAAACGCAATGTTAATCAAAATTCATACTTATTAATGCTCAATACAGTTCAGATATTCTACTTTGCATAATTGGTGAAAATATTCATTTGCTTAAGCAAACAATTAATAGATAATATGTATTTTGTGATTTAACGTTCCTTGAGAGCTTTATATAGCGTGGAACAGAACGATGAACTTTTAACAAAATTACGATATGTTTACCGGAGACATCGGGTCCGATTTTTGACTTTCGAACACTCGAATTCGTCCACTCAGCTATCTTACAAAGGCAATAAAAACAATTTTATACGATAGGTATTTACTCGTATTTGTAAACACGAAGTTTTTTACACTACTAACTATCGCGACTCTCTCAAAAATTGCCTAACATTTTAAAATATTTTTATTGACTCAAAAATCTCATAAACTGATCGAGTTTTCTTTTTTGTAGTTGTACGGAAAACGGAACTTGGTACATGCGCCCGGAAGACAAGAAACCGTGGACGAATTATAATACTTGTGTCGACCTTGAGGACTTAGATGTGAGTATTCTTTTATCTAATTATTATTAATCATCCACTTGTTTACTATTCTTCGGTGTTGCCACCCTCAGAATTTAAGCCCATTTGGGTTACATTAGCCTAAGGCACTGGTCTCACCGCGAGCTACTAAGCTATGAACTATCGGCTATAAACACGAACAAAAGATACACACTCCCGTGTTCATAGCTTAGTAGCTCGCGGTGAGACCAGTGCCTAAGGGTGTCAAATTGCCTACACAAATAAAACGGTTACAAAAAAAAATTAAAATATCATGTAACGATTGTACTGGCCAATTTTAACGAAATAGTTTCAACTCTTTATGAATTTTACAATATGGAATTTTGAGTGTTTCATTAGGCCTAGGGATATTCTAAGCCGAATTTGCGTGCCCTAAAAAGTTTGTCTCTTATCTACTATACGACGGAATTTCCGTGGTATTCCACTCAGCAAAATGGACATTCACTTCAAAGCCTTTATTGCAATGCGTGGGCAGGGATTATTTTATCGATACGATTGGCAAACTGCCATTCACAGTTTTTTAGATGCCTTTTTTATATGGAAAAGAACCGGTTAGTTTGGTTATACTCGAAAAATATTCATAAAATGAGTAAGAAAATAAAAGTGGTCTAATAAAACAGCGAAATATTTATGAAATTAAAGTATGAAAACAGATTATATCGCGTGTACTCTTTACGTCGCGTTTCAAACCCTACTTTATTCGAATATTCCCTACTTTATTAGAATTTGAATAGCTGTCGTGGCAGCCGAAGAGAATATTTAGCAATGTACCATCCTATTTATTTACTCATAGGTTTCGAGAGCTTTTATAAAATGTCTCAGTGCTCATGGAAAGAGACCTTGTTACGGTGTTTTAAATGGACTTTACAAAAGAACACATAAGGTCTACTTTCAGAGTCGTGACAAGGTATCTTTCCATGTGCACTGGCACAAATGTGTAACTACTTAGTTTTCAATTACCTTCAGCTCCCAAAGTCCGACCCATTTCTGTTCTGAATAGAGTACCTACCGTAGCTATTTTACACATTTAAGAAGTTAATTGCATGCCGCAACCTAGAATCGACTTAGGTAGGAACGACCAGTGGCTATATGGCACAAACTAAAGTGCTTTACGAAAGCCCAAATTGCGAAAACATTTGCTTACAGTGTTACCTCTCCCTGTAGCTCTACCATGAGCAGTTGTTACAATATTAACGCGTGTCTACGTTCTATGTATATATCCATCCCGCTCGTACTCGCATATTAGCGCGAGTGAGCTGGATAGAAAGTAAACACTCATTAAAAACGTAGCAGGAGCTCATAGTACGACTACTGATACAGAATTATTCATTTACTCGCCGCGTGTACCCGGTGAAACGAAATTCGCAACGGTTTTGCTATTAACTTATTCTGCTCCGGCTATCCTGTAAATTAATAAGTAAACATTGAGCCGATAAAATATTAATTGTATGTAATTACTTACTAAATCTGAAGCCGCACTGACTTTGTAATCTGTTATGGTTTTGATCCCCACTATACAGGCAATGCCTAGTGTGGGGTTCACTGAAATGTTATTTTTGTGTTCTTGTTTTTCGGTAAATATATATATATATATTTTTTTTTTTTTTTAATTTAAAATCCGTTTATTTATTAACGATTTAACTTTACTAAATTGGCGACTTTTGTCAATGAGGGTTATTTAAACATTTTCTGCCACTACGGGGCGGTGAGATGGCAGCACTGTCTCAAATAAATACGTGAATTTAATTTTCTACATACTTGTTGGTTTATTTATTCTTCAAACCATTGCCTTAGGAATATTATTTTCTGAAATAAATAAAACACGGCACGCAAGGTATTGCATCCACTGGTAGCCACATTCATTAATGTCGACATAAGTATCTAATTAATATTTTTAACTACAATTGTCATCCCTATTGTATAAATTGAATAGATTTTCACACAACTTAGATGTTAACAAGCACGCAGATCGCTGCGCCTAATAGCAAGTGCATAATTATCTCTCACGTGTTTCCTGTAATATTTGCAGAGCAATCAATTAAAATGTAAACTTAATCAAAAAATAAGAATACACTTAAAGAAAAAATGCACTCTAAAATTAAAATAATAAAATTGAAGAATTATTGCTATGATTTGATACTGGCAAAGTTTCAAAGTGATCCAAACAAAAAAAAAATGTTTTGGTCACATTTGACTATTATTTTGACGTCCAGAATGCACAGTTAAAATCTCTCTCAATGCTCACAAGCATCCTGTATAGACATAGATAGTATAGATACCACACTCCATCCATCCACTGCCATCCAGCTAGTTGGTGTCTTCTGTTACGCTATAAACATCAAAAAAATCGCAGTCAACAATCGATAGAAAGCACGCATATACTCACGCGTTTACGAGTATACTCGTACTATTATTTGTCGATTACACTTTGTAGATAATCAACACTTCGATCTAGTTACATGCTCAGTAAAGCATATTTAATACAAGTAGGCATTGGTATCCGCCACTAGAGATATTCTCTACAATAAGGGTAAGGGAGTTTTAATAAGCTTGTATTGTGCGACACCCAATCTGTGCGACGGCAGGCATTCATCGTCACCTTCCTCGTGACGATCACAAGTAAGCGGCTTACTAGTACGTTGTACATAAATTCAATAATTTTGCAATACCGGTACTATGAGGATTTTCTTCTAAAATGTTCACCTAAGTTCATTACTAGCAATCGTTTTCAAGTATTAACATTTGAAAAATATTTAAAATGACCGTGGTTAAATAGCGAAGAAAATAAATATATTATGTTTTATTTCTATTAACACATACAAGTGGCAATCCGCCCCATTTTTTTGTCAATAACCCAAGTTGTAACTAAGTCGTGTTGTTAAATGGCACGTTTCGACCATACTACCTAATATTAGTATAGTCAAGTCAACCTATTACGTTTCAAGACTGTTCGCAGTTCCGGAGCACCGTGAACAACGTGTACGTGGTGGGCTACTCGGTGTCCGTGGCCGCACTCCTACTCTCTTTACTGATCTTCTTCTATTTCCGGTAAGGCAACTGAAGGACCTTTACATCTCTAGTAGTATAGATATAGATACTTAATAATATTGTGAACTTGTACAATAATAATTATTTTTGTTTATTATTATGTTATGATCCTTTATTTATTTCTCTCTTTTATAAAAATGTCTATAATATTTTTTTTATGTAATACATTCTTTAGTGCATGTTATTTTAATAAGATGTATTATTATACTGTTTTGAAAAAATAAGTCCACCTCAGTTTCTTACTGGTTCTTCTCAGGAACGGTGTAGGGTTTGAACCAGTAGTAGATTTTTTTCTCTCTCTTGATAATGTCAGACGATTCCAAAATGCTTATTTATTAATGAGCTTACTTGAATAAAGAATAGTTTGACTTGACTTGAAGCCCTGTCTAGTTGGCAGAATGGCATGCCATCACACTACATACACCATTTGTCAGTAGAAAACAAAAATAAGTAAAAAAACATAAAAACTTGCTTTATTTAATAATCACGCACACAATCTTGGTTTTTATCACCAACTTAAATTAAAATTATTGATATTTATTAGTCTTAGGGCTGATTTTTCAATCCTCAGGTAAAAGTATCCGTCAGTTAAAAGTATTACCATCCTTATCGCTGGTCATCAATCAAAAAAGGATAGAGCTAACATTTATTTGACAGTTACTGTTAACTGGGGATTGAAAAATCAGTACTTAATGTAAGAATATATCTGCGAACGTATTTCACGATATGTGTCAAAGACGTCAAATGCTATGAAAATGCAGCCGTATTTGTTTAAATTATTATTATTTTTGTTTTCTATTGACGAATGGTATACTTAACTATATTTCATCGTTGCTTGAATTAATTGCGTGTTAGGAGTCAAAAATGTATATAAAATTGCATATAAGTTGTGGCAAATAAATATGGTTTAACAGACAGCAACTATGACTATGGCAGTTGGGCTTACAACAGTGTGTACAGTCGACGTCAAAGATATCATTACAATTTAGGTGCCAAAAATATATTTACACGACCTTAATTTTAAGGCAATAAAGTCGTGTAAATATATTTTTGGCACCTAAACCGTAACGATATCTTTGACTTCGACTGTACCTACTAGTTCTGACAGAGACGTTGTTTGGACAACTAAGTAGGCTGAAGCCGCTGAAAATTATTTTACCTTTACGAGTTTAAGAGTTTTCACTCATACACATACCTACAATACACATATTGTGACTGTAGCCACGATACTCGTATAGATATTTTATCATTGGTGCACTGTCTATTTTAAAAGCTTTTTTTTTTACAAAAGTGAATTATTCGTTTAGTACCTAACCAGAACCGACACTATTACTCAATAAATGCTTAATGTTTTACATTGTGTTGAATATATTTTTACATTATAAAAAGACGACCAATTAAAAATATGTAGGATCAACGAAGAAGCTAATTTGATTTTTGTTCTTTTGAAAGTGACAAATATTTACCAGACTATAAAAACAGCCTTCCATAAATTTATTCACCCGCCGAGCGCGTAACGCGCTGTCTTAAAGTAGAATTTTATAATCAAAATTAACAAGGTATTTTTTGGATTTTTTCCTTAATTGTGGAATCGAACCTTAGATGCCTATTATTACTGTAAAATAGGAGCAAGGTGATTAAAATATTTCGATAATAGATACTTGTTTTATTATTCTACATAAGTATCCATTTTAGCTGTACGACATTGTTATGTGTCGTACTGAAATACAACAAATTGTTTTCCATCTCTTTGCGGTTCTGTATTAGATTTGGTTAACGCATTTTTTTGCAAAGGAAAAAGCCATGCCACACCCAAGTACGGCACTCCAAAGGAAAGCAAACTAAGAGCAAAGGAATCTGTATCTCATACGACATTCTTACAATTAACTGGAAATGGCTCGCCTGCCCGCTCACTGAAACAATTTCAGTTAGTCTCTTTGAAGTCGTGTACGTAGATAATTTTATTATTGTTACCAATTTACTTGAGTGTACTGTACATTGTACTTAAAAGCCACATATTCAAAAGCATTCGCCTGTAATGAACATGAAATATATTATTCTTCCTTTAGTAATATTTAGCAATAAAACAGAGGTGTGGAGCGCTCGCATATTAGTTCTTGTTCATTTTATCGTCAGAAGCTTTGAAAATGTTCAACTTTAAAAATAATTACGTGCGCATAAATGATATAAGTTTTGACGATTGTTAAGCCTCATTGCTCAGTCCTTTATAAATTATAGATACTTATATTCTGAATAGGCACTTAAACTGATCACTATTAGCCAGGCTAACCCTGTAAGTAGGGTATGTCAGTACCTAAAGCTTGTTCACGAAATAAAGTAGCCATCGTAAAATCAGTCTCCACTGTTACATAATAGTCCCATGTTGTTCTAACAGCTATGGGACTATATATGATTCTTCTGTTATATGTTTAACCATTTAATATCCAAATGCATTCGCTTAAAAGTCGTCAAAATCAAAGTAACTTTAGATAATCCTTAATGCAAAAGTCCAGACCCAAAAAAGTGCGATCTTCCGAGACGATTTCAACAATGTCAGACTTGAAATAGTTAATAAAAATTGTAGACAAGAGATTCACAGTTTATTGTAGTATCGGTATTGTAATTAAATTGAGACCCATTGGGAAACTAAATGACCCAAAATGGTAAAATAAGTAGAAACTCTACTAAAATCCAGAAGTTTAAATAAAAGTCCATAATTATGGAGAAATTGATATAAATATCAACCACAGCGTTCGAGACGAGACGAGAGACGAGCCCTTCTTTGTAATAACGTCCACACGAAAGTGTGGCCTCATACAAAAAAAGAATTATTCAGCAATGTCTACTTTATTTCGTGAACTAGCCTTATGTAACTTCTGTAGGTATGATTGCATGTATGTGCACATATATCCTATAATGCATAATTTAAACGTCTTGGAAGAATTTTTTAGGTCGCTTCGGTGTACCAGGATCCGTATCCACATGCACCTCTTCACGTCTTTCGCTCTTAACAACATACTTTGGATCGTGTGGTACAAGACTGTGGTCAACGAGGTCGACGTCGTTCGCAACAATGAGGTATGACATTATATATACAGCGTGTTTTTCTTCATATGCTATAACTTTAAGGGGAGCTTATTTAGGTCAAATATAATTAATTTCTCTAAGAAACTAGTGTTTTAACTCTTACCGTTATTGAGTTATTAAAAAAATAAGTTTAATCACTGAACAATTGTATTGCAACCTTTATTACATTCTAATGTTACTTATTTTGACATGTGCCGTCAGTCACCTGAGATTAACTTTTATTTTATTCTTAAGGTTCTCTCACACTTACCATTTCATTTATTATGTATGAAAACAAAAAAATATATTTTTTATCGAATTTTCCAAAAGCCGATATACCAGACAACTTCTATTAATGGCCCAAGTAACCTGTCTAATTTATCGCAAATCGAAACAAACACCCTGTATACCTATTTATGATATGGAACATCTTTACACATACCTAATACTAAAATAAAGGGTCTTTTTCATTAAATTGCCCATTTATGTAATGTTATGGTTTCAATAAAACGAAAAAAATTAAACAAACCTAAAAACTTACATTATTCTATAATCACGCACTTTTAGAACACAAACTTTTTTATTGTGACATTAAAACCTTAAATTATTGAGTTCACATACATTTTAGTTAAAACTATAGATATTTTATTAGTAAGTACTGTAAATAGGTATTAACGTAAAAATACATCTGCGAATGTGATCGAATAGATTATATCATGAAATCTCTCTATAATTGACATGAAACTCATAATAAAGTAGAATACCTAAATTAATTAAATAGCCACACAAAAACTGAGTACGTGGGTTCGAACCCCATCTCGGACGATTGTAAACCATTTTTTCTTTAGTAAGTATGTAATAAAATAATTTAGTATTTTATTTGCATGTCATTAAAAAAAATATTTTTCCTGTTTATCCTAGGAATGGTGCCAAGTACTCCACATTGTCACAAATTATTTCATGGTGACAAGCTACTTGTGGATGTTTTGCGAAGGCCTACATTTACACATCGCCTTAGTTGTGGTACGTACACATTTTATAACAGATTGTGTCACAAATAAAAACCGGACAAGTGCGAGTCGAACTCGCGCACGGTAATGATACGGAACCGGTATCATTATCAATTTATCATAAAACCAAAAATCGTTGAAAGTTTTTATTAATATGGATAACATTTTTTTATTGAATCCGCGTAGCTTAAAAAATAGAGAGGGCACACTTTTTAAGACTCTGAGAGCTGCTATCTCGAAAACGGTTCGCTTAAAAAAAATGTTTTAGAAACCTTAATACTTATCATGTTTAAAGACCTTTCTATTTGATAACCCGCACGGCGATGTACATCGAAAAAAATGTTTACCTCTCAGTTACATGTATGGAGAGCCTACCCAACCTCAATATACATAATGTCTTTACCAAATTTCATCACTGTAGCATTTATAGTTTCCGAGTAAATCGGCTGTGACAAACGGACAGACGGAAATGACGAATCTATATGGGTTCTGTTTTTACCATTTTGGCTACGGAACACTTAAAGATACAGTGCTCGTCCCCTACGAAATCCTGACAGCTGTCTACAACGCTAGTTTTTGACATATAAGTAATGTATCAAAATGACAGCTGCCAGAATTGACTTCATAGCGGCCGAACACTGTAACACCTTTTTAATATTATTTAGTGTTAGGTGGAAGTACCAGTACCCGACGCTGTACCAATACTCGTCATCATAGCTTGAGTTACCATCTATAAGATAAAATTAACTATTAGGGCATTTAAACAATGATAAATGTATGTGCCTTTAATACTTCATATCCCAACTTTGAAATAATTAGCTTTTATTTAAATTATTTGCATAATTTTAAGACAGGTGACATTTATTAGGACTGAGTGTTAATATTTTCAATATTCCAATATGTGACATTCAAACTTATACTGAGGTGCCATCTATTGGTACTGTCAGCAAACCAGAAATTTTAATATTATCACACTTACAAACTCCTCTCCCAAAACACATGACAATACTTTATGTAGATTTATATATGAGCAAAATATCGTGATTCAGATAAATATTCTCTGTTAACGTGTTACGCACTGGTACTTCCACCTTAATCTTCTTCCAATAGTTTAATACTACACATAAATATAAAATCTGATTTATTGTTGCATTTAAAAACGGTCCAGGCACCTAGGTATACATATACTGGGTGGGGATACTTAGATAGATATTCGTACTCGTACAAACCTTCTTTGACGTAACTGATTGAGCCAGGGGGCAAAGAACATTCCTAAATCAATTTACCGGTGGGCTGCTTGCTAAAACATTCTACAAAGAGTATATGTAGGTGAAAGTAAAAGCTGCACGTTTTCAAGCGTTGCTCGGAAACTTCAATTTCTGAAGCGGCAAATAATCTGTCATGCAACATTTCTTAGATAGGTACATACAGCAACACAGCTAGGTATACACTTCAGAAACTGGAAATATTGCATGAAAGATAATCACACTTACAGTCACATGTCAGTTACATAGGAATGTTGAGCCACTTGGCAAAGGATGCAATTTGGTCGTGTAATTACGTATATTATCGGTTCGGTATTTTTCGTTAGTAGGCACGATCGAGACATTTCCGATGGTCCCCGATGATATGTCATCTTTGTTGCGTCAAAATTTCAGTATTTAAAAACTAGTTGACATAATAAAGATTCCTTCGTCTACGAAAATTAAGAATTAGCTATCGGCCATTATTAGACGCTAGATGTCGTTGTTCCTCGAGGAAACTGGATAACGACAGTTCTTCATAGATTTGTCTAAAACCGTTTAGTAATTTAACAATGTTTTTACGAGGTCAACAAGAATTTATTCATAAATGTAACAAAAAATAAAAACCATATAAAAAAAAGTATGTTTTCTTCAAATCGGATGCCATGATTTATCTAACATTCATAGGCGAGGTATTTTCTCAAGTCAAGATATTTTTACAAATAGCCATGTTATCGGGCAACTTTTAAATTATTTTTTCCATTGACAGAGACAAATGCTATTGCTGTCTTTATTATCATTCGTCACATCTCTTAATTGACGTTAGTTGAATACTTATGTAACCTTTGTGGAAATAGGGTAGATAGACGTTTGACAGTCTATCTATAATCCTTTAATATGTCAGTAGCCATACAAATGTTTAATAGAGACTTGATAGTTTCTGGCTGAAATTCTAACTTTGAAAAAATATCTGACAGTGACAGCCGTTGAAAGGAAAATGAACGAAAATTTCTACATAGCAGCTTAGCAGTCAAACTACCGGCTCTAAAGTTAGATTGACGTCTCCAGGACTAAAGCGGATGTTATATATAACGTAACTATAGTAACGTCAGCTTCCGGAAAAATCGGGATCAATCGTTGGTTAAACGTTTTTGTTATTACGTAACCATGGTAATGTCACCTTCTGAAGAAACTGCGAGCAATCATTGGTTAACCGTAGCTAGGCCCGCCCCATTGGTCAGCAGAGTTCGGCCGAAGTCGTGATAGTACCAGTCTCGTAAGATTTCGGAACCCGATTTGTATTATTCGACCAATTTGCGAACAATCAACATTCCCGTGTATTAATTAATTTGAAGTTGACATAATATACATATATTTATCTCTTTCATTTTCTCTCTGCTCTGTCTTTAATGGTCAGTTAGGAGTGTTGCTGTTTGTACAAAATATACATCTTTTGTGTAATTAATAAAACTCTTAATAGAAATTGACGAGATTCTCATAATAGTGACGTGAGAAAACAACAATTCAGTCAACATTAAGCACATTTTCAAAATAATTTCTTTGATTGAGTATTTGTGGAATCTTCGGTGGGTAGGTAAAATTAAATTATGAAGTATTCGATTTAATTTTGGAACAAGATAACGCGGGGCGTTACAACGATCCATTTAAGTTGCATTGTTGGTGAGATACCTTTGAGTGTTTGCAAATAATAAATTCAATATTTATAAGTTGTATAACGAATAATAATCGGTACCTACAGTCTCCTACATACATATGTTGTCACCTGTAGTCTGTAGTTAAATTTCCTGCCCTAGCCTAGCCCTAGTGATAAGTTCCGAAGTGTATGCATATTTATAGACGTGACTGTATGCGTGAAGGGCCCAATCCGCATTACGATTAGGTGGAGTGTGGAGATTCGTACAGTGGGAGTATTAAGGTGCATGCAGACCAAAAGAGCATTCGCTGTTCTATCCCCCCACTCTACGAAATCAACGAATCACGTTTCGTGTAACGATCGAATTTCGTAGAGTAGGGAGATAGAACAACGAATGCTCTTTTGGTCTGCATGCACCTTTACATATATCTGCAATCCGGCATGCGAACATGTCCATTTTTTTTTGTGTAACGGCCACTAATATGTATTATATGTATTGCATGGCCACCACCGAGAAGGGATGGAAATATGGCAACTAGTTACTTCAAAGGAAATTCAAACGTGTGTAGACACTTAAAATAAATGTTGATCGTCATTTTTATACGCATTTACTTCAAAAAAATTTACTTACTTTATTTGTTAATTTTATGATTAGGATACCAGTTATTTTTATTTTTTGTTATTTTTTTGTTTTTAATTAAGTTCCAGTTGAGAACGGAACGAATATTTACTGTGTTTAAAAAATACTGTGTACGAAGGTACCCTACGTATGGGGCGCTTTCGTGCAATTTTCATTTTTTAGGAAAGCAATCTGACGTTGTTGTTCTGACTTTGTATTAGAGCAATTCTCTTTATTTTTGCCACTAAAATGAAATATGAAAATTTGGGTAAATTTTATACTATTTCTGCTCAGAATTACGAGCTGATTCCATTTCCGGCGAAAAAAAAACCGTCCCAAAAATTTCACACATATTTCGAATTTCCTCTTGTGTTACCGCATAGAAGGTGTATGGAAAATAGTAATACAATAGGAAAAAAAATCATGGGACACTTTTTTTTTCGACGGAAATGGAATCGGCTTGTGATTCTGAGTAGAAATAGTATAAAATTTACCTAAAATTTCATATTTCATTTTAGTGGCGTAAATAAAGAGAATTGCTCATTAGCTTTAAGGCAAACTATTATTTAAGGCAGATAAACTAGTAGTAAGGGTCACGGTCCATACAAAGTTGAGAAAAATTGTGCGCTGCGAGTTACAGTTTTGTAATTTTATCCAGAGCTAGAGGGTCTCAAAATAGTTGTTTTTAGATGTGGAGGGAAAACCAATTCCCACCCTGAGCGCGGGGGGAGGGGGGTGAATGTGCATGCGGAAGGGTTGCATTTATTATTTTTTTACTAATTAATAAGGCCTACTATGCGTTGTTTGGTATCATTTTCGTGTAAAACAGACATGGAAAATCCATTTTTTATCATAAACAGGAGCAATTTCATATAAAAAAGTAGATTTTTTGGAGAAAAAGTAAAGAAGTTACCGTTTTTATTTTACTTTAAGCGTTATATAAGTATTAAAAAACAAACTATTCCAATTTAAAAAAATACTGTAAGATAGCATATTTATTGCAGTTTTTAAAAATATACACATTTTGTGGTCTTTCATACATTATTCACTGAAAAAAAATGCACCTGTTGCGTATCTCAAGCAAAAACCTCCGCGTTACCTCAAAAAAGAGACTTTTGTGCCGGCAACTGCTCATAGATTATACATATTCTTGTACTTACATATTATTGTTCATATTACAATTATTGTAAATATTTATTGATATGAATGTAAATTGAATATTTTCTGATATTCTTTTTTTAAATAACTTAAGATTATTAAGAAGTTTGTTTGTTCAGATTCTATTTTTACATTTTATCGATTATTGTATACCGCGTGTATATTATATATCTGGTCTATCTGATCATACGTATAATATACAGTATCTGATCACATGAATCGGAATGGGTAATCAATTTTACAAGTGTTATTAGGTAATGATCTCATTACCAAAGACGATAAACGTAATTTTCACTAACCGGGACTAAACAACTAACCCAGTTCACCCACGTTAACAGTTTATTTCATATGGAATTTGATAATCAATTGTTAAACATTTACTTAATATCATCATTATCACTATATCAGCTGAAAGACGTCCACTGCTGAACATATGCCTCCCTCAAAGATTCCCACAATGACCGGTCCTGCGCCACTGCGCCTTCCACCTGCGAGGCCGCCACTCTAGAACCTTTCCGACGCATTGGCCATCGGTTCTACGTGCAATGTGTCCCGCCCACTGCCACTTTAGTTATTCGGAGAGCTATATCGCAGAGCTATGGAGCTATACTTTGATGCGGATCGTCTCATTTCTAATGCGACGAGACCCCCACCACCATAGCCCTCTCCATTGCCCTGTAAGTGACTTTAAGCTTTCTTATGAGGGCCATTGTAAGCGACCACGTTTCAATACCGTATGTCATCACTCTTTTAAGTCTTTGATCAGTGTGTGTTGCCACACTGATCAAATATTTTTGCCTTCAAGTACTGCGGAATATTGGATGAAAAGATGTGTCGTAGCTTCCCAAACCGAGTCGGATTTGATGATTGACCTCTTACTCAAAGTTGGACCTACCTAACTGGGTAGTTTGTCCTACGTATGAATATTATAGTCGTCTACACCTTCGAGTTTAGTCTCCGATTGTAACGGGAGTTTTCGTCTGATCCATGTTCATCCTAAGACGAACTCGCTCGGAGGCGCTTTCAGTACGCGAGCATCGTACTGAAATCTTCCAAGGTCTCAGCCAAGTTCACCATATCATCAGCGAATCGAAGGTGAGTGAGGCACTCGCTGTTTATGTTGATACCCAACCTTCTCCAGTCCAGTCTTAAATACATCTTCCAGTGCAGCGGTAAACAGATTAGGGGAGAGGACACCTCCTTGCCTGACTCCCCGCTGCAGTATAATACGCTTCAAGGTCTGGTCTTGGAGTTTAATTGACATAGTGGCGCTTTCGTACAAACACCTCAACATTTCGACATAGCGGTAGTCTACTTGGCACCGTTGGAGAGACTGTAGTACTGCCCAGAGTTTCGATCAAATCGAATTAAGGCCTTGGGGGTTACCATAACGTACTAATGCGATTCAGTTTAGGTTCAGGGAAAGGAACAGTGATATACGACTCGTATAGCCCTGTCCTTTTCTCTCGACCTAAATTAAACCGCATTAGTACGTCATGGTAACCCCACTTATCGTAGTCCACAAACGCTAAACAGAGGGACAGGTGGCAGGTTATATTCCTCGGTCTTCTGTATAACATTTAGGACACGCCAATTCCGAAACCGGCTTGTTCGGGAGGCTGGAAGTCATCAAGCCTGCGTGCAAGACGATTCGAAATTACTCTTGAAAACATCTTATAAATATGGCTAGGAAGTGAGATGGATCGGTGGTTCTTCAATAAGGCGTTGTCACCTTTTTTCAAGAACAGTGCTACCACTCTTCTGCTCCATGCCTAATGCGTTCTCCCTTCCGGAGTTGAACAACTTCTGAAGGGCCGTAAGGATTGGTTTACCATCTGCCTTCAGAAGTTCAGCTGTATAGTGCCGGGTCAGTCACTTAGTACTTAAGAAATTTGTCAATTATCAAATTCCGTGTGAAATAAACGTTTAACCCGGGTTGCTTGGTTAACCCAGGTTGATGCAATTTGCCCTAACAGACATTATGGAGTATTTTGTTTACGCAAAATTGCTAAATTCCCGCAGTAGAAACCTACTGTCAACAATAAGTCAAAGCAACGTCCCTTTTTTGTTAGAGGTACGCGACAGGTGCAATTTTTTTTACACCTTATTTTTGTATGGAAAGTTTCAAAAAGTATATATTTTTAAAAACTACAATAAATATGCTATCTTGTAGTATTTTTTTTATTTCATTTGTTTATTTGGTAATACTTATATTACGCTTCAATCAAAATAAAAACGGTGATTATTTTACCTTTATACCGATAATTCTTTTTTTATGTATGAAACACGTAATGTTTATTATCAAAAATGAATTCCTCGTGTCTGTTTTACACGAAAATGATACCAAACAATGAATAGCAGGCCTAAATATTAGACGAAATTTTTTCAAACATAACCCTTCCGTTTGTACATTTACCCCCCTCCCCACTCGTTCAGGGAGGGAATTGATTTTCCCTCCATATCTAAAAATTGTTATTTTTACACCCTCTAGCTCTGGTAAAAATTACAAAACTGTAACTCACAGCGCACAATTTTTTCCATTTGGACCCCTACTATAGGCAACGAGTAGCATTGATTTCATTTTAAAATTGCTAGTATTTTTTCTTCTATGAGACAGAGAGTAAGTAAGAAGTGTACGATTCCCCAATGCCGATTAAAGTGAACAGCTTTGTTTTTATGACAAAAAATCTAATTTCAATACCTTCATTCGATACAAATATAAATATGATAGGTTTTTCACTACTGTACCTACAATCATCAGAAAACTTTTAGTTCAATCACAATAATAGCAATCTACTGAATTGGAAATCCGTGTATGTATTATACCTACCTACAATTATTTGTGAGTATAATAGTATGTAAATTTTAAAACTTTCAGGTACTTGCTTATACCTTTTATGTTAACTAAATGGCCCAACATAATATATTTATATTAGTTTCTCTTGAAGTTTAGTACCTAATAGCAGTAACGTAATTAAACTTAGCCAGAGGGGTTGTTGTAGTACGATTACGTTTAAGCCAATACAATCCATATTTTTGGTAACTGCAAAATACGTATAACTGGATTAAACGTAATTAGCATCTGCACAAAAACAAATCTAGGTAAAAGCAAACAACTATAGTCCAGTACTACAACTATGGTCCACAAGTTCAACTCGTAATTAAGCATCAATGGAAATCTTTTACTTTAGTTTTATCTAAGTTTTTTAATCATTAATGAGGAGACTTTGTCTAACAACTGCGTCAATAATATAATAATCGAAGATATTTGACTTAGTTTTGGACCATAGTTGGGAGCTTTTGGACTATAGTTGGGTAGTTTTACGGAAGGTACTTTTTTTTTAAATCATTATTATGCCCTTTTAAACTAGGACAATTCCAACGATTTGGTGCATACCTACACTTATGATATTCCTTAGTAAAAAGTATAGAAACGAATAATCATAATTATATATTATAATTTATATTCCTACTGCCAAATGAGGCCATATACATAATAAATAACAAAACATGGAAGCCGCACGCCATACTAAATTGCCTTTCAAAAACGGTCCTGAATTTTAGTTGACCAGTATCACCCCCTCTTCAATGCATCACGGTAATAAATTTTAATATCAAGCTATAAAAACCTAAACCGCCATTTAAAAGTAGTTATGATTGGTCCATCAAAGTTTTGATTGGCTATATTCTATAAACATTTTGTCAAAGATGTTGCGCCGAAAAAGAAAAGCGCTATGTCCTGACCATCTTAGCACAATTGAACAATTGATTTGGGGGGCATATTTGAGCTGGTGTTAGACGTCCATGTTATATATGGTCGCAGCCATTTAAATGATACATGTTCATATATGTTTACTGGCCGACAGGTATTTGTAAAGGACGAGGTGGCAATGCGCGGGTTCGTGGCTCTCGGCTGGGGGCTGTCGCTCGTGATCGTAGCTGCGTATGCGACGGTCCGGTACCTCACAAACGGCGCTACTGATCGGTAAGTGCAATATTTTTCTTATCGCGCCAGTGCCAATACGTGTACATACAATCTATATTGTCTACGATTTAGAATCCTATTCTTGTTTGAGCAACATTGCGCAGTTTATAGTCAATGCCGTGCCGATGACGTTTGTTAGTTTATTAAAATGTTAGGATGAACTTTTCCTCCCGGCTAAAGTTTGGTCCAAGTATAAATTCTAAATAGTTAACTGTACCTAAATGTAAAGATCTAAGTACTTATCACATGCTTAATTCTTGGAAGCACCCACGTTAACCTAATTATAATAAAACAGAAATCGCGATCCACCAAGTCGTTTTCAATCCAACCTGAGAAATTCAAACTTAAGAAGTGAGGGAGAGGTTTTTTTCCGAATAGGATTGATTAAACAATAAACAATCATTTCTTCGTATTCATTGCCTACAGTTGCAGATTTCTAAGAATGAACTTTTGACAGTTATAGATTAAACTTTATTAATATGACGGTAAGGCTAACCGTTTGTCCGATAGTCTTACGTCATGTCTTATTGGTAACTAAGTAGTTATAGATGAAGCAACGAAGTAGTCATGATTTAAAGCTCGAGACTAAAATTAGTGTCTACAAGGCGCTAATCATTCCTGTCCTTCTGTATGGAGCGGAGACATGGTGCCTCTACAAAACAGACGTCAAAAAACTAGACACATATCACTTGAGGTGTCTGCGGTCTGTACTTGGGATCAAGTGGCAGGACCGTGTACCTAACTTTGAGGTCCTACGTCGTTCCGGAATGCATGGTATGGAGGCTATGCTGATGCAGCGGCAGCTCAAGTGGTGTGGGCATGTCCTACGAATGGATGACCGCCGTTTGCCTAAAGCTTTACTCTACTCTGAGTTGGCGGCAGGTAAACAGAAGCATGGCGGTCAACATCTGCGCTATAAGGATGTACTCAAACGACATCTGAATGCCTGTGCTATCGACACTGATCGCTGGGAGGAGCTTGCAGTGAAACGGTCATCTTGGCGCTCCACGGTCTTTAACAGCGTCAATAATTTCGAAGAAAACCGCCTGATCACCTTAGACGTCAAAAGACAGCTACGTAAGGAAAGACCTAAGCCCTCCTACGCGTACACATATAATGCAGCTGGTCAGCTCTATTGCTCTGATTGCAGACGAGTATTTAAAACAAAGTTCGGCCTAGCCAGCCATATCAGGGCTCACAGTAGACAACGTCCATAGAGTTTATTTGGGGTCGCCGTCATCGAAAACGATGAGGAGGACTATAGTTATAGATATTGAAATACCTGCAGGCAATGCCGTGGTAATCATATATTATTTTGGGTACGATTTCCATCCATAATATATCATTTAAATTTTTACCTACTCTGTAGGAAACGGAAGTTCATTTTAGGTTGTCCGAATTTTTAAGTATTCAAAACAAATGTAACGCTGTTCGAATTGAAAATAAATTTGTTTGTGTTTATAGGTAGGTACTGCAGGTAGAATTGGCTACAGAAGTGGCAATAAAATTTAAACTACGAAGGACAACATAATTAAAGTTTAGGGTTCAACGATGAGCTGGCAGTTTCTTTGGTCCATTTTTAAGGCTGCGTCATTTGATCATTTCTTTTGTTCAAATATTTATGCTTAAATTTTGTTGTTGTTGTTTGTCTGCCCCAGTAGTTATTAATGGATACTGGTTGTTTTAATTACGTGCTGTCGCGTCGCTCGCTGACGAAGAGAAACGCCGCGCCGATGAGGAGTTATGGACGCCTTTACAAGCATTTATTATTAATCGTAATTAACGAGCTCTTTTGTGAGGGTTCTAAGTCAATGCCTTCTTGAAATGCTGCAGTAAATTAATGCAAATGTACTTTTTTCTTTAAGTATGTTTATAACTATTAAATATACCATAATAGTGAAGTTATATATCCATAAGTTTGCACCACGCACGCATTACGAACGGCGCTAGACGTCCATATTATATATGGTCACAGAGCACTTCCTACAGATTTTATTTACCGAAATTATTTGCTAAAGCGAATGCTTAACTGCCACAGCGATTATTATTATATTATAAAATGGTGCTCCTATTAAATAATTTGTTTATCACCTACAGTAGCCGTACCATGAGTTGCCTAATAACGGTTAGCGTTAACTCGATATCTACGAAAAGCAGTCTATCGCCCTCGCACTGATGTAGTTATTGGAGCAAGCGTGACTTTACGTATCGAGTGAACGCTAACGAAACTGTTATAGTCCATTTCAAATACGAAGGCCCGATGCCGCTCGACACTTTAATTTTGTCATTTAATTGGTCCACTACAAATTGGCACGTGTTGTACACCGATGTATGCAAAAAATATGACGGCACAAAAGGGTCTGGCCAAGTATCTTTTGTTATCACTGATCCTATTATTGGCGCCTAATGACTTTGTCAAGTGGAATCGGGCCTTCGTATTTGAAATGGACTTTACTAGCGAATTCATGGTACGGGTACAACGTAACATACACGTAGTGGGAAAGGTAAAACTAAGCATTACTGTAACTTTTCCACTTAGTTTTCGAGTTAGAAACTAATTTGGTCGATCACTCAGTCACAGTAGTTAAGGGGAATATGTGTGTATAAATAATGAACGTGCTCCGTGATCGTTAGCTGGCTGGGTTGGCATGGAAGGTAGGTAGCAATGCATAGAAAATAACAACCACCAATAGGTATAGGGTATCCCATAGTTCACGAGTTTTAGAAATTAATAACGCATACCCTCTAAATCGGATTATTTTACCTCAATCACACTGAAAAAAAAAACAGTTCATTTCTGTAACTGCCACCCGTGTCGACTTTCATGCCATTTTCCTACACAATGTATGAAAATTACCTTTTTTTTTCCTTTTTTTTCTATGGTATTAACTTATATTACTATTACTTATACTGTCTTATAAACATTTTATCATAAAATCAACTTGATGAGAACAGAAAAACAATACATTATTATCAACTACTGTCTTTCTAATTTTTTTCATAGTAATTTATATGGGAATTTCAGATGAAAGTCGGCACGGGTTCCTGTTACAGGAATGAGCAGATTTTTTTTTCAGAGTGTTTTGGGGTTAAAAAAGCCGATTTAGGGGGTATGCGTTATTCATTTCTAAAATTCGTAAAATATGGGACACCCTAATAGGTGCACTTTATCCAGATTAGGTACAGTCAAAAACGTTGAGTTATGTATAATTTCATTGCCGCAGTCAGTATGAAAGCCGATAGGATTCTTACTTGAACTTACGACTTACTGTATGAATTAACTAGTTAAATATAATAACATTGCCTTTCTTAGGGCCTCTTTCCCCTAGGTACATGTATAATAGATAATTAAGTTAATGTTAATATTGTCTTTGTGTTAGTGAGGTGAATAATATTTTTATCACTCGGTAGCAAAGTTTATTTACCGCTCTTGTCTCTTACCCCCTCAAGGCTCGTGATTCCACTTTGATCATAGTTTGCTACTTTTCTGTTACTATTCTTAACATTAATACTTCTCAGCGTTAAAATCAAAAATATTTCGCTTGCCCGAGACTCAATGTTAGCACATGAACTAAACAGGAACCTTTGTAAATAAAATAACTATTCATTTGCTGCAAATATTTCAACTACCCACATTTATCTACACACCATTTAAGTACAGTTGTGTCTTCCAGGGATCGGAACCGGTTTCAAAATACCGGTTAATATTGTTCGTAAACAGTTTAAATTTCTGTTCTGTCATTAACCGATAATTAGCAATAACGTTTTCATAAAGAACGAATCAATTTCGGTTACCGGTATTTATGAAGAACAGAATTTATTTCGTTCCGTGAAACTTTATTGAACTGGTTAATAAGTGTCAAGTTTGTCAATTAATTTATTTATCTATAACAGCCACTTCAACCAGCAATACACTGATATCGCATGTTAAGACTCACCTTTTTATTGTGATTAAGGTTGAACAAGTTCGAGCTGTGGCTCGATATACACAGAATTGAAGAAGTTAAACTAAATACGTACTAACATACCTAGGTTATATATAAGTAACTAACAACATATGGATGTAAAAAAAAAAATGTCCGAAATAAATGATTTATTATTATTTGTATCTCTCTTTGATCACGGGCCTATAAATCCCGGTCTTTTGATAGGCTTGCGCGGGGATACAGATCCAACACGTAGAGGCCCTTTGGAGAAATTTGCTGTGTTTTACACCTGCTGCAACCCATTCACGGGCACAAAAATAGATATCCGTGAACCGGTCCCCGCAGGCATATAGAGTTATTATTATTATTATTATTATAAAGCATAGTCAGCGACAACCTGTATATTGTATATATAAAAAAAAACTGAAAAAAATCTAAACTCGGTCTTGAACTTCCGTCCTTCGTATAAGGCCGGCTTTACACCTGTAAGTTAATTACGTAAATCTAGGGACGAAGCTATATGCAAGAATGAGATAGTAATAATATCTCATTCTTGCACAAAGCTTCGTTCAGTTTTTCGTAAGTTGTACTTACGTAAAATTTACGGGTATAAAGGCCGCCTAAAGTTACGAATTTAATAATCATAATCCGTTCTACTGGTGTCAGAAGTAGCGGAGAAGTGACATGAAATTTAAGTGAAATTTATTCGGTAACATTTTTCTCAGAAACGTTTCTTGTCAATTATGTAATTTTCAGAAGTATGTATGTGTAATATGTGAAATGTTTCAGAAATTGCCCATCGCTAAATACAATACAATACTTTGTGCAATGCTGACAGTCAGCACCCTATTAGCGTTATTTCGGCACCAGTCACAGTTCTAGCGAGCCTGGGGTCCGCTTGGCAACCTAATATTATGATTTAACGTAGCACTATTTTTTGTGGAAACGCCTTATTGAGATTAGAGACCGGTTTTCTCTCGACGTTTTCCTTCACCATAAAGCTAGTTCTGAATATCAAATGACATTTCGTACTTAAGTTCCAAAATACTCATTGGTCGAACTGAGGTTTGAACCCCGAATCTTCCAGATTGAAAGACCAACGTCTGCTACCTACTACGACTAGTAGGTCACAACCGTTTACGGAATTACACAATGCTGAAAGTAAAAACATTTAAAACACTATCTCGGACACAAACTGTCGAATAACTTTTTTTTCCTGGTTGATACATAGGTAAGGAAATGATTTAATTCTCTATTTTAAAGCTAGTTTGGTCTCTGTACGTGAAAAATCATAAAGCGGGTCAATAACACCCAATGACCTTTAAAGAAAGACCTTAGAAGCTTCGGTAGCCTAGTCGTTCAAGCACTCGACTTTCAAACAGGCGGTGGTCGGTTCGATCACCGTCCGTACCACTGAGTTTTTCGGAATTTATGTATGGAATGTCATTTGATATTTATCGATAGCTTTTCGGTGAGGAAAAACATCATGAGGAAACCTGCATACCTACATCTGAGAAGAAATTCAAAAGGTGTATGTGAAGCCTCCAATCCGCACTGGGCCCGCGTGGAGACTTGCCCATACCCTCTTATGAGAGGAGGCCTGTGCTCAGCAGTGGGACGTACATAGGCTGATGATGATGATGATGACCTTTAAAGTAAAGTGTCCAATGCATATTAATGAATTCTTAAAACGATTTTTCTCGGTATCTAAATTATAAAACGCAAATATGGAAAAAGTTTGCCTACTACGACGATCGAACCCGGTACCTCCATATTCCTAGTCAAAACTCAGAGCCATCGTTGTATCTCTGACATTGACATCTCTGACGTAGAAACCGGTTAATTTCGTTCAACAAAAACAAAACCTGCTGAAGAACAGTTCTCTCATATTAACCGTTTAAAAACCGGTAACCGAAAACGAGAACACTATTATTTCGGTTTGACGTCTAGAGGCAAAACCGGTTTGTTTGAAAATACCGGTATCCGATCCCTGGTGTCTTCTACGGTGTATAATGTACTGTAAAAAGGGGTAAACTAGTATGTTGGCCCAGGACATACAGTCCAGTTTAGAATAACATGTATGGGCATTTTCACTTCTAGAGACACCCAATTAGCTTAACTCTCACAAAAAAGTTAACTTCGATGTCAGCTTTTGTAACGACAATTAAGCATGAAATATTTACATAAATACACTTTATTTATGTTATGTTTTTATATTGCATAAACGCGTATTCTTTCTGGATTAAATGATAAAAAATTTTTTTTGTTAATATTTAATGCTTAATTGTCGTTACAAAGCTGACAGCGAAGTTAACTTTTTTGTGAGAGTTAAGCTAATTGAGTGTCCCTAGAAGTGAAAATGCCCGTATGAACAAATCTGTTGTTCTAAATTGGACTGTAGGACAAACAGTTCAATATCATCATCATCATCATTTCAGCCAAAAGACGTCCACAGCTGGACATAGGCCTCCCCCAATGATCGCCAATATGACAATTCAACAGTTCAATATAGAACAACAGATTTTTAGGCCAACAGACCAGTTTACTCTACGTTCCTATTTACCCCGCCATTCATATTTACCCCGTTTTACGGTACTTAAATCTCATCCAGTATTGACTGCAAAGAGATCAGCGGCCCAAACCGCAAAAAACGACATTCGTAAATTTCGAGGATTTGTCTCTCTCACTCTAATGACACCTTCGTTTGAGCAACAAAAAAAATCCTCGAAAATTACGAATTTCGATTTTCGCGGTAGTAGGCCAGGAAGAATTTACTAGCCCGTGACACTAACTCCATTACACGAGAGCGAGCATGATGGACTCTTTTACGTATAGAGTAAGTATACGCTAATAACGTAAACGTTACTTGTCTACTCATGGTACAGCTACTGGATAATGGACCTATTTTAAATCAGTAAGCGCGTTATTTACACAATATATTGGCTCTTGCAAATTAACGAAAAGCATTTTCATTATTCTACTTGCTCGGATTTTATCGGCGGTAAATTAATAACTTTTCAATTATTTTGAATTGCTGTTTGATTTTTACAAATTATTTTACAACGCACGTCCAGTAAAAGAGGAACATTTACTTATATATTGAGCATGAAGTATCAAGAACTAATTACAAGTATTATGATAATTATAATTAACCTTGCGATACTAGTAGTTAAAATTTGTGTAACTGTCATTACATGAACCTCATTCATTTGCACAAGTAAAAAAATATGTTATCGAGCTTTTTAAATACAATAAAGGTTTGTTGCACCAAAAATAATAGGTAAAATAATAAAAAACACCCTATTCCGCTTTTATTTTTGTTTATGTTTACAATATGGTGGATGTCGTCATGTCCTGTCTGTCTAACTGAAGTTGGTCCCTCCATACATTCCGTGTGTAAATCTAATATGGGCGATATATTAAACTAGGGATGAATTCCATTTTGTCAATGTAATCATGAATTACGAGGTTTTTTCAAGTTACGCTTTATTATTATGATGCCAAAGATTGTTTTTAAGTTTTTCGTAATAACAATGTAAGTACGAATATTTGTTAATATTGACAGACATAGTTCAAAAATCTTAATTCATTCTAAAGTAAGTATAATGTAATATAATCAGATATTATATTGTATAATTAGTAATGTCGATTATAAAAAAAAATATTTATTTACGCATTGTATACAAATATTGAAATTCGTTCAATTTATCGCACAGGTACTTGCTTTTGTAAAGGATCATCATTTTTATTTCTGGATAAATTGATGTACATGGCATAAATCAGTGTCGGTACACGACACATCAGCGCCTTTTATGGCTAACATAGACCACAGTTAAAATGCTAGCGAAATATATTGCGAATGTCTCAGGTTACTTTAAACAACCACGACCGGTACTATCATCATGGTAAGGGCTTTCACGGCTGCAGTAACAGGTAGTTTCGAGGGAATTACGGGATTTTGTTGTAGAGCCGGATTGTTGCGATTGCGAGTGACGGATTAAACGAGCGCGTGGCCAAGTGATTAACTGTAAATTGGAAATGTAATTCCACTTATGATTATTAATGACATATGCATCGATGTGGGCACAATTATAGTCGATGGCTATTATTTAATTACAAGTTCATCTATCCAATCATATTTTTTATCTATATTTCTATAAAAATTATGTTCTCATTATAATAGCTTAGTTTTTTGATTAAGCTACTTAAATCGAAGTTTCTGTCCGACTTGTAAATATTCTTTAATTTTTAAAAGATGTTATTAGTTGTTAATGATTTTTAGATCGGGGATCTGGAAATTAAAGTGTGTAGATTAAATTGGAAAACGCGTCCACCACATTATATTAATGCTATTTTTCGGTTTTTCTACCCATAAAGCTTCTTAACAGCTTATAAAATATAAGCACGTCATGAAACCAACTCGTAAATAAGTTAATAAAAACAGTTTAGTAGGTATAAGATCTCATAGTTGAACTTTCGTTAAAATTGTACTTGATTTAAAACGGAAAATCCCGTATTTCTTAATTTTTTAATTTAAGTATATACTTACTTAAGGATTTTTTTCTGAAAATATTAAATTTATATTATATTTTTTTCCTACAATTATTCGTGTTCCAAAACCTATCTAACCATAAGTTGTAGATTATAAGGATATTCGAAAAAAGAAAATTGTTAACTTCAAAGTTCAGTTTGCTTAAATAAGGTTCAAAATAAGATTTAAAGAAACAAGTAACTATGGTGGGCCTTGCGAGGTGAAGATTTGTTGTGTCTGATTTCAAGAAATAATTATTAGTTGGGCCCGTAAACATAACCAAGTAACTGGTAGGTAACATAAACTATACTGTTTCTGTTTATGTAACCGCTTTCATACGTTGAAAGTTGTCAAATTATTCATTTTCTGTGGGCCTAAATAGACTAAGTAGACCGTTTTAAAAACAATGGTCGAGTAGAGATAAAATTATGCCCGCAATTTCAGAATGACATGCAAAAACGTTTGTTGACCCAGCACTCTTACTTTGTCTCGTGTTTGGTTGTTGATACAATGTGTTGAATTTGTATTAAAATCTACTAACGTTATTTAGTTAATTTTATTCGCCAACTGTTTCAGTAAAATAGTACATTACGACACAAAACAAATTCGAATCGAGTGGCGATGTTTTAAAAAATGACCGATAGGGAGTGTTTTAAATCGACACGAGTTACGAATTTCGTTTTTGCACGTGACTCGTACGACGGTTTTTAGTACAGATAGCCCTCCGAAGTTTTGGACCTGACGTAAAATGACCCACTTCTCGCACCAGAGCCTAAAAAAGGCACCATCTGTACTAAAAAGTATATTTTAACTTTCCCATTAATTACACACTGTCGTCGATTTAATGCCGTTAGTTCCATAAATAAACTAATCTAGACACAAAAATCAGACTTTTTTTTCACATCACATCACATCATCAGCCTATGATAGTCCACTGCTGGACGTAGGCCTCTCCTATTAACTATGCATATAGAGGCATTAGGAGGTAAATGCCCATAATCGCCACGCTGGGCAAGCTGACTTTTTTTTTACTTTTGACTAAATCTTGATTGCTGTTTCGCAGGTGCTGGATGGATCAAAGCGATGCATTCTGGATCATCGTGGTTCCGGTCCTGGTGTCATTAATTTCTTCCTTCGGTGAGATTAATAATACTAAAGTTACCATAAATTGTTAAAGCTTAACCCTTAAATACATGAATTTGTCTTTTCGTTCCAATAACAAAATGTGCATACCTAATAGCGTCGCAAGCACGAGAAAAATACAAAAAAAAATCGGTGGAAAAATATTTTCGGTGGAATTTGTACTACTAATCAAAACGATACATCATACATTATAAATTTTTTGCAAAATCGTGCATGATAAAACATGCAAATATTATTTACTTTTAGATTGAAAAGTATATTAAATTCAGTAATTGTAAATTTTTTATAGTATGAATTACGAAATTCCAATAAAAAATAATTTCTTACTTAGTTAAAAATCGCTAAACGCACGCAACGAAAACAAATTTACGCTATCTTGCTTATTTAAACACATGTAAGTTTTTTTAAATTAATACAGTTATGCACACAAATCAGTAATAAGTTTGAAAGTTCATTAAATTTCCTTGCAAAATTTACCTTAAGAACATAATATACACATCTAGTTTTCAAACACCAACTACGTTTTGATTATGTACGATACATCGTACACCATGCATTTAAGGGTTAAATAAAACTTTTCCACTGAAACCGAAATGATGCCACTTTAAAAATGGTTCCTTATCTGCCGTGTTATTGTTTATAGTGCTAAATGTGGTAGACATAAATAAACCGTAAGAAAACTGAGCTCATTGAATATGACTTCAGTCTAAAAGTACGTAGGTAACTGTAATATTTTGTCAGCTTCCATAGCCTAGTTGGTAGTGACCCTGCCTATGAAGCGGGTTCGAATCCCAGCGAGGGCATTATTTGTGTATTTATTTATCACAAATATTTGTTCCTTGGTCATGGCTGTCTATGTATTTAAGTATCTATCAATTTAAGTACTATATATATCGTTGCCTAGTACCTACATCACAAGCCTTAATTTAGCTTACCGTGCTACGCAGCATTTGGACTAGGTCGATTTGTGTAAGATGTCCCAAGATAATATTTATTTTATATTTATAAAACCAATTTCAACGTCACTAATAAAAATAAACAAAGAATTATAAAATATAATTATATACATATATGTACTTATATGTATACATAATTAGTGAAATTGAACGATCCAATTCGTGTTTATTTAGACTAGCAGTTGAATATAATAGGTATACTATATTGCAAATTATATTATTGGAGGAGCTGTGCTCTGTAATGTGACTAATGTGCAATGAAATGCCATACGAAATACCAATATTGAATTGCATATTTAGACTTCAATGGAAATAATATTAGTATTGCAATTACACTTATAACTACTACGATATATTATATCGTCGCGTCGGGAGCGCTCAAAAATATGTGAACACGCCTCTATCTTTATGATAATAAAAAAAATTCACATAACATTTCACATAACATTTTTTGTTTTTTTTTGTTCCTTTAGCCTCAGGAATATTAGGTTAAAAATTTCCTTTTCCTCGTGGGTACCGTGTATGAAGATTTAACAGTGTTTCTACAGACTGACACACAATTGATTTAGAAAGATTAGAAATATTAAAAAATAAGTACTATGGATAAAAGTAATTTAAATTTAAATCAGTTATCAATATTGTAGTAACTTCGGAACATAATGTAGTTGTAGATATATGTATAGTAATAACAATAAATAATACAAACAGGTCAACGTCAAACATCATACCATACACTCTCGGTCAATCATCATCATAAACTTAAGAGATATTCTCTTGTCGGTGGAGTAACTTCCAGCCCTCTCTATCTTGTGCTAGCACTTTGAGACACTGATACGACACCACGCCCGCTCTTTCCATCACTTGGTCCATGTAGCTTCGTCTTGGTCTGCCTCTTCCTCTTCTTCCTTCTATCTTGCCCTCAAGGATGGTTTTGAAGAAATGGTCGTGACAAATCAAGTGTCCAATCATCCTTCCGCGTCTCACTTCGATGGTGTTCATGATTGTTCTCTTCTCATCCACTCTACGCAGCACCTCCTCATTCGTTACTTTATCCTTCCAACTTATTCCTTCCATCCGTCTCCAGACCCACATCTCAAATGCTTCCAATCTTTTCCTATCCTTTAGCGTCATTGTCCATGTTTCGCTCCCGCAGAGAGCAATGCTCCAAATGTACACTTTAATCATTTGCTTCTTGCTTTTCCGTGACATATGTGACTTTAGTAATTATCTCTTCTGGTTGGTATAATTATAATTTTTCATAGAATCTAAAATCCCCTGGTATAATTTTTCATAGAAAATACTTTAGACACAATGATTTCAAAAAGAGATTTAAAATGTTTGAAGGGTAAATGCAATCCAATTTAATATCAAAATGTATTGGAGTTTCCCTGATTTTTCCATCGAAGGCAAAAAACATGTAACTTTATCGTCCAAAAATTTCGTGAATATACAAATAAACCCCTTTATTCATAAATATTTCGCGGTTTTTTTAAACACTAATATTTTGGCTGCACCAATCTATCTAACGATATTTTTATTTTGTTGGATTGTACTATTAATTCAGGAAAATCACTAAGTATGTAATCTGATGTTAAAAAGGCTTCTATCTGTCCTGTAAATTCTTGGAAACTCAATCAGCCCTTGGCAGTATTTTCTATGAAATATTACAGGTAGTATTTTTTTAGTCAGTGTACTTATACTTATGTACCTTATACTTAAGTAAACTTAATGTATATAAAAAAAATTATATAATAGAAACCTAGTTTACTAACAAAATGACTCCATTCCATTTCGATTCAAATATGTATTGTTTATCTTCGTTACAAATATTTGAAATAGTCACATGAACTAATTAAGAAAATTGGGCTCACTCGTCGTAATCAAGCCCAAGTCTGAATTATATAGTAACGAGAGAGTACCACAAGACACCCTTGTGACCGGCCGAGGCAAAGGGTCCAGGAAAAAACGCTCAAGTAACTGTAATAACATGTGACCCGAGACTGTAAGAACTCGATAAACTAACATTTCGACAATCAGGGGCCAAAGACTCGACACAATCACAGGGTGTAAATTTGTACCGTGTGGTTTGTATTTCGCAACTATTGTAAGTGTAAAGAAAACTCGTTTGATCTGTGATTAAGTGATATTACACTGATAATAAAAAATATTGTAAAAGCGGTCTACGGCAATCTATTACAACAATACTTAAATAAGCATATTAAAGAGTTATAATTGATGAAATTTATTTTTTAACTTGAAATTAATTTAATGCTAAAATTGGATTCCTTACATTATAATTTATATCCAAATATATTCATCTCAATAAACGTAGTAAAAATTATATAAAAAATGTAATTTACAATTAAAATTTAACTGATATTTTGGTTTATTGATAAGTAATTCACATTCCACTCCACATTCTGATCATAATATTTATTGTGTTGTTCGTTTTTGAAAGTTTCGATTTAAAATTGAATACTCGTTAAAACAATAAATTGAAAATGTTTTGTAGAGTGTAATTTAGGTCATAACAAGAGTCATGAACAGTAATAAAGTCGCCATCATATACATAATATACAAGGTGCCCGTGAGGAAAGGGAAAAATTTTAACAGCATATTCCTGAGACGTTCCTGAGAAGCAAAAAATGTTATGTGAGTTTTGGTGAAATCTGCAAAAAAAAAATTTTTTTGTTTTTTTTTGATGCTTTGAATGCCGCAATACACTAAAAAAGAATTTTATGAATGAAACTATCGCGAAAATGCACTTTAAAAGTCTTTTTTATTTGCTAGGTAATTAAAGATTTTGTTTGTTCATTTAATGTCTGTCAATTAAGTGTGACAGAACTAAGACAACATGGTAACAAAATCGTTTCCTAAAATGCGTTTATCATAGCGTAACGGGCTAAAACGGTTTTAGGAAAAAATATAATTTTCTCTTAAAATAGACTCAATCCAGAAAACTTCATATGACATTTTTAACTTCAAATTTGTTGTTGTTGTTTTTTTCCCCTTCCTCATGGGTACCGTGTATATGGAAGCAGCCAGGGAGCTCAAAAATAACTGAACATGCGCTCATAAAGGTGCGGTTAAACTAAAAGAGCATTCGCTGTTCTAGCGCCCGTTCTAAGAAATCAACCAATCACGTTTTGCGGTACACAAAACCTGATTGGTTGATTTCTTAGAACGGGCGCTAGAACAGCGAATGCTCTTTTAGTTTAACCGCACCTTAACACCATGGCCGCTTCGATACTTATATAAGATCCCGACTGGACGTTTTTTGTAAAGTATAGGTAATTTCACCGGAGGTGAATGATAACATTGATAACACACATCAAAATGAAGTACTAATTGCAAAAAATGTACTGAATGAATGACTTGCCTAAAAATATTGAAGCAAATCCCTTGCACGAACTTTTTGGACAATCTTACAGTTGCAATTGGGTTTGCTGTCAGTACGAAAAAAGAACACTAATTTCAAATTCCCCGTGTGTTTATACTCGTATGACATGTTGATGTGTGCGTGACCTAAACTCTCGCGGAACTATCTATAGTACGTAGGTACTTTAACGTGGTTTTAGAATATGAAAACGGATTATTAAGAGTAACTTATGTTCATTACACCTACCGTTTTAATAGTTATCTAAAATAACCATTATTATTTCTTAAAAATCTTATAAAAAATTAAATGAAGGCCAAACATTACGAAACAAAAAAAAACACATTTATTTTCGGTAAGTATTGGGGTATTTAATTGTTACGTATTTATAGACACCCCCTTATTCATAAACGTCTGCTAACTTAACAAGCCGCTAATAATTGTATGTCCCTTTCGATCTTAACAATGTGTCCATAAGAGCAAAAGGGACAAACAATACTTAGCGGCTTGTTAAGTTAGCAGACGTTTATGAATAAGAGATTTAAGTAGTAAAACGTATTACTGCTCACGGCTCATATTTCCGTCCCTATCGTTAGGTATATTGTACAAAGTTGTAAAAATACTTTCTCGCTCATCAAACGCGTCCTCCACATCCCTGAAATCCTGAAACACTACACTACAAGCCGTGACCCATTAATCCCCATTAGTTTAGTAGTAGTAGGAAGTTTATTTGGACCGTATTAGCTACAGGCGACCCGGTGGCGTATTTGGAAAAAACGAATGAGATATAGGTTTGATGTCAGACTCTAGGCGTCCTTATTAAGGTGCGGTTAAACTAAAAGAGCATTCGCTGTTCTAACCTCCCACTCTACGAAATTCGATCGGTACACAAAACGTGATTGGTTGATTTCGTAGAACGGGCGCTAAAACAGTGAATGCTCTTTTGGTTTAATTTAAACGCACCTTTACATGAAAGAATAGTGCACGCGAAAGTAGACTATAGAAATAGAATATCAAATAGAAATCATATGTTTCGTATCAAATTGTACCCCCAAAACGTGACTGGGAGGACAATGCTTATTTATTTCGTTCATAAAAGGTTGTATTTTAGTATATCGGTTAACTGGCGTGTACAACAAATGGGTCAAAAATCTTTTCGTTGTCTTACTTCATACCACTCTGTCACGCTTTTAGTGGCTGTTTCGGATTAGTAAATTAAAAAAATCCATTGCACTTGTATTTATTTTTTGCGTTTTTAATTCATACATGAGGAATTGAAAACAAAACATCATTTACGTCATCTTATACAAAAATTACCACCGCGTCACGTTTATTAGGGACACAAAATAAGACAACGAAAAAAAATTACATTCTTACCTACTTTATAATTTCTTTGATTATTTCTTTTTAACCGGTATTTAATCAATGTTTTTTCGCGCTTCTGGTGCTCTAAAGCAAAGCAAATCATATTTATTATAAATTATCAACGGTGTGTTTGGAATATAAATTAATTACATACTTACAAGAATATTTAGCAATATAGCTACTGAAATGTCTATAAATGTAGCTTGAATAGGACTTTTATGGTTTAATTTAATATGAAGGATTAATTAATAACGCACAATAGAAATTAAATTTTAACCATATTTCGAGGTACGTTTACAAAAGAACAATTAATCCCACCCTGCCTGTCCGCACGGCAACCGAGCCCAGGATATCCAAATATAAAAGGATATTTCGTTATCCAATTACAGATGTAAAAGATAATGATTAAAGAGAGAAATTAAGATCGTTTCAAATGTTACGTTAATCTAATACGATACTGATTTGCTAATATTGTTCTGTCAATTAATTAGCTGCCAGAATCACAAAAAGGCGGGTATTAGGTAAATTGAATAATGGAATTGGTTAATAATTACATTAAAACAATATAATATGTCATGATGTAACAAAAAATAGTAGTGATCAGTTAAAAGGTCCATTTAGTGTCGTAATTTGATTAGGAAAAGTTAGTCTTTCATGAAATAACAGGCCTGTCCAACTTACGCGTGTGCGTTCGAACTGTTAGTGCTACCCGCAGAAGGCAATCAGGCCTACTACCGCGAAAATCGAAATTCGTAAACTTCGAGGATTTTTCTCAAAGAGACAAATCCTCGAAATTTACGAATTTCGTATTTCGCGGTAGGTCCGCAGTAGGGCCTCACGGCGAGCGGTGACGCACGTCGCGCATTCGTGAATGTTGTTCGTCAAATATCTACGTGCTCATTCGACCGCTGCTGTCAGAAAACTGATTATAACAATAAACAATAAAAAAAAAATAATATAAAAAAAAAAGGAAGCAACCTTATTCCTTCAAACAAGGTACGAGTTACGCGTTAAAAAGAGAGCGCACTTCTTCGTGACATTTAGCGTAGGCATTTAGCGTTGTGCGGTGGGAATTTGAACTTAATAGTATCGTAGCAAGAGTCATTATCTCTCTAAACGGGTTTTTGGAGATGATTTTACTGTACTTGTACTAATATGTATTCTGTGGTAATAATTATTACGAGTATCGACTACAGTTTTTTTCATTTGTTTTTTTTTTTGCTGGAAAGGTATAGAGATTTTATTTTCTTATTTTTTTTTTTAAATCTGCTACCTAGTCACACTACAACATTTTAATGGGCCTCTAAACGGATCCTTTGTTACACGTATCGTACAATAAAGTTTTAAATTTGATATCAATACAAAAATGCGCATCAATACTTTATTTTACTAAATTAATTAGAAGTCACTTATCAGAGACTAAAAGTTGGTAGCATAACATCGATAACTGGAAAAGTTTCTTTGAATTTTGTTAGATAAAAGAATTACGCCCCTTGATCATAAATAAATGAAGCAAAATGATGAACATCAGTATTTTGAAAGTAAAAGTCATTTATAGCTTGATTTATGATAGGTCTTTTAAACAGCAAATAATGGATACAATTTAGGGTTTCATTATTCATAGAATATACTGCAAATATCTTTATATGGAATCGTTGCAAGATACGAGTATATGGAATGCTTACATTTTATGAAAACATTCTTATGTTACTTTGTCGCCAACAAGTTCCTTTTACCAATTTATCATATCATCATCATCATCATCATATCAGCCGAAAGACGTCCACTGCTGAACATAGGCCTCCCCCAAAGATTGCCACAATGACCGGTCCTGCGCCACCCGCATCCAGCGGACTCCTGCGACCTTCACCAGGTCATCGGTCCACCTTGTGGGGGGCCTACCCACGCTACGCCTTCCGGTACGTGGCCGCCACTCAAGAACCTTCCCGCCCCAACGGCCATCGGTTCTACGCGCAATGTGCCCCGCCCACTGCCACTTCAGTTTAGCTATTCGGAGAGCTATTTCGGTTACTTTGGTTCTGCTGCGGATGGTCTCATTTTTAATCCGATCACGCAGAGAGACTCCTAACATAGCCCTCTCCATTGCCCTTTGGGTGACTTTGAGCCTTCTTATGAGACCCATTGTAAGCGGCCACGTTTCAGTACCGTATGTCATCACTGGCAACACACACTGATTAAAGACTTTCGTCTTCAAACACTGCGGAATATTGGACGAAAATATGTGTCGTAGCTTCCCGAACGCTGCCCAACCGAGTCGGATTCGACGATTGACCTCTTTCTCGAAGTTGGACCTACCTAACTGAATAGTTTGCCCTAGGTATATATATTCGTCTACAACTTCGAGTGTACAGTCTCCGATTATTACGGGAGTTGGTGCTACATGGGAATTCGACATGATTTTCGTCTTATCCATGTTCATCCTAAGACCAACTCGCTCGGAGGCTTTACTGAGGTCAACGAGCATAGTACTTAAGTCCTCCAAGGTCTCAGCCAAGACTACTATATCATCAGCGAATCGAAGGTGAGTGAGGTACTCGCCGTTTATGTTGATACCCAGCCTTCTCCAGTCCAGAGTCTTAAAGACATCCTCCAGTGCAGCGGTAAACAGCTTAGGGGAGATGACATCTCCTTGCCTAACTCCCCGCTGCAGCAGAATAGGCTTCGAGCTCTGGTCTTGGAGTCGGACTGACATTGTGGCGCTCTCGTACAAACACTTCAACACCTCGATATAGCGGTAGTCGACTTGGCACCGTTGGAGAGACTGTAGTACTGCCCATGTTTCGATCGAATCGAAGGCTTTCTCGTAGTCCACAAACGCTAAACAGAGGGGCAGGTTATATTCTTCGGTCTTCTGTATAACCTGGCGAAGCGTATGGATGTGGTCTACGGTACTAAAGCCTCTTCGGAAACCGGCTTGTTCGGGAGGCTGGAAGTCATCAAGCCTGCGTGCAAGACGATTCGTAATGACTCTTGAAAACAGCTTATAGACATGGCTCAGAAGTGAGATGGGTCATATCGTTCGGTGTATTTGTTCCGTTGTTTTATTTAATGTTTTAAAATTTCGTGTCTACATTTAAACCAATACCATCAAAGATGATGTTGATTTTAAATCAATCGTTTTATACCTTAATAAGCATTTATGCAGAAATTTCTATGACATTTAGCTTTTGAATGTAGTAAATTTTTGTAACACTTATTAAACGAAAAACACTAAAAATGGGTAGAATCATAATATTGGGAATTTTCACTTTTAGGGACACTTACTTAAGATGAAATTTCCCAAAAAAAATGAAAATGCTCTATTGTCAAAGGTAGTAATTGGGTCAAAATTCTTCTCGTTGTCTTGTTTCATACCACTCTGTCACGCTTTTAGTTGCAGCTTCGACTCAGTATCTTAAAAAAATCCGGTGCATATTTTTTTAGGCTGGATTTTAATGCATACATCAGAAATGGAAAACAAAACACCATCTTATACAAAAATCACCACTGCATCACGTTTTTTAGGGACACAGAATAAGACAGTCGATTCCTCATGTATTGTCTTCGACAGTGTTCCTCGTGAATGTGGTCCGCGTGCTGCTCACCAAGCTGGCCCCCGCGCCCAACCAGCACGCTCGTCTGGCTGCCAGGAAAGCTGCTAGAGCTGCGCTTATACTAGTAAGTCTTCAATTCGAATAATTATACTTTTACTAGTAAGTCTTGCAAGTTGGCCGTGTGGTGACGGCAGTAGAAATATATTTGTCACCACCCCAACTCCTCCTCCGAGTCAACGAAGGACCATTATTTGATAAAAGAGATGATGGGCAGCAGCGTCATCATAGTGGACGCATTACTGCGATCGCTAATCCGCTTGCCCAGCGTGGCGATTATAGGCATTTACCTCTCCTAATGCGTCTATAAACATAGTTAATAGGAGAGGCCTACGTCCAGCAGTGGACTATCATAGGCTGATGAAGAAATAAGTCTTGAAATCAGGATATTTCGAAGGTCAGAGTAATTCGTATTTAGTTTGACAGATGTGTCACGGCCACGTTCGAAGGGCCAAATCTAAATAAGAAATACCCGTCATACCCATTGATAAAAAACAATATTTTTTAAGGGTTACTTACATGCATAGTCTGGCCGTAAAGAAGTATAAAGGAAGAGACGCCGTTTATGATTGCAGGATCGATGGATCAAATCAAATTTCATAAGATCCTTCAATAGTTTTAATACCTACCAAAGATGTACAAGCGTGTGTGGCTGATTTGAAGGTATTATGAGGATATAAGTAAGTAGTAATAAAGTTGAAACCTAAGGTATTATGGCCACATTTAAATGCGAGAGGCCTCACCGTATGCAAAACTTTCAGTATCACTAACTGAAGCAAGTGTTCTATTTTTACAATCTCTATACGATTGTGTTACCCCAGTTTGTAATACAACGCCAGTATAATCCTTCATTTACACGTATTGAAAAGGGTAGGTCATATTTCGGCAATTGTTAGGCGTGTTGCTAATCACTTAATATATATTATATTCATTACTTTTAATATTTATTTCCAAAAAAATCTTTGTTCAAACAGCCAATGAAATATTGTCTTTACATTCTTTAAAATAGACTCGGAAGTATCGCTTTTAGGGCGCCGTAACTCACTGAGATGGAAATGGAATTTCATAACACTTTTCAGGCCTAGGCCTGCAAAGCAACTTTGTTTTTAATTTCGACAACATTGTCATTATTTTTTTTATATTTCCTTGTATGTTTGATAAAAGCACTTACTACACATGCCTCGACGTGAAAACGGATTCCCGGCCTCGTTACCTATCCGGTCTCGCTCGCACGCTCGCTCGGCCGTATATACCCACTTGGCCGGAAATCCTCGTTTTCCCGGCCTCTGATGTAATGTACTATTCTCAGAATATCCAGTCAACTGAGGACTGATGTGTATTTTAGGGTTGATTTACAGTAAAGATATTTCCTCAGATCCCCTTGTTCGGCTTACATTTCGTCCTGATTCCACTGCATCCGTCGCCGGGTGCTGCTGGGGAGAGGGTTTACCAGGTCTTCTCTGCATTGCTCACGAGCCTACAGGTAATGAACTCTTCAGTCTAATATGTCATTTCATATATTTTCATTACCCTATATTGATTTTATCCTCGCACCTTCGTAAGAAAGAAATTATGAGTAAATATTAGTTATTGGATTGCCTGGAAGTAATTATTTACAATTATAATATTATATTAGTCATTTTCTTTACTTGTTGTAAGAAACAAGCGGTCATATGAAGGTGTACAAAAATGCTGGTAATGGACATAAGGCCTACAGTGTCCTTAAAGGTATCGGTATACTGGAAAACATTTTTTTATTTGTTAATGCTACTGTTAGATCCTATAGTCTCGTTCACAAACATGCGTTCACTTTGGAACCCTTCATTGGGGGAAGAAGATTTAAGTTTGATTACAGGGGAAAAAATTCATCAGCGGATTTCTTACCAAATTTGAAGTTAAAAATGTCAAATGAAGATTTCTGGATTCAGTCTATATCAAGAGAAAATTAGATTTTTTCTTAAAACTGTTTTAGACCGTTACGCTATGATAAACGCATTTTAGGAAACAATTTTGTCACCATGTTGCCTTAGTCATTGACAGACATCAAATGAACAAAACTATCTTTAATTACCTAGTGAATGTAAAAAAAATACTTTAAAGTGCATTTTTAACGATAGTTTGATTAATAAAATCCTTTTTCTGTATATTATAATATAATAATATTATTAAAAATAAATTGTGTATTAAGGCATTCAAAACATTAAAAAAAACAATTTTTTGCTTCTTTTAGTGTCAGGAATATGCTGTTAAAATTTTTCCCTTTCCTCGTGGGCACCTTGTATGAATAAGGATTCTTCTTCTTTATTAACTTACATAACATATGACATGACATTGTGCATACAAGTACTTATATCAAGAGATAAGTAGTAAGAACAGTAAATATTATGTTTTGTAGGGTTACTTTTTCACCAGTACAATAAATTCTACCATAACATTGGTATCGTTAATAAGCATTTATGAAATTAAATTAACACATTAGAATTTTTTAATTTTTATTAGTTTATCCTTCATGCAAAGGTAACATAATGGACGCACTAATTACAAGGCGTCAACGGTGCGGTATGATTAAGGCGGTGGCAAAGGGTGATCCAGCCCGCCATGCCGCGCGCGATGTCATTTTAAACAAACAGTTGACGTTTTGCTAGTTAAGCACGTCGATAGCGTAATACGTCTACATTTCTTGTTAGATTTGCGGATAAGTTCGAACATTCATATTTTAGTTTATTTGTTCCAAATGGGTAGTATCAAAAAATGCTATTATTTTTTATTTTGGTTTCTATTGCATATGTTGATTTATTGTACTGGTGAAAAAGTAACCCTGTACAAATCATAAAAATGCAAAGCTGTGATACTCGTAAATCTACAATCAAAAGTGTAAAGAACAGTTTGCTTTTTACTGTAAATAAAACCAGATAATCTTCAGTGCACCCCGTCATTGTCTGATCGACTGAGATAAATACTTTTATTACAAATGTGTACATAAAACAATTGTCAAAGCTTTGAGGCAAAAAATGTGTCAGTTAAAACGGAAATACCTTGTCACAACTCTTAAAGTAGACCTTATGTGTTATTTTATAAAGTCCATTTTAAACACCGTGACAGCTACCTTTTCGTTTGCACTGACACAAATGTAGAAAATTCCAAGAAAATGTTCCAAAAAACAGCCTAAAACTTTAAATTACATTATATTACCCCGTTTAATCACACATGTCTGCTCCTACTGTGAACGATGCTGATATTTTTCTAAAAGATAACTTCACCAAAACCCGGGCACGGAGCCAACATTATGCCAACACCAACAACCAAGAAACTGTCGACAGTTTAGCCCATAACGTATTACATAATTCACATAACATTCTGACACGAATGTAGCTCTCCCTAATGTAACATGATCTCGAGTTTCACTCCGTTCACATTTTTATTGGCACACTTGAAGCCAACGGGAATATAAACACCACTTTCTGAGAGGAGCAACTACATATTATGTCGCATAAGTACAGATTTTGAATATGAAATGATATAAGTAGTTACATGTTATACACGTGTGCAAAGTTGTATTCTACCCGCGATTATGAAATTGAAACACGATCAAAGGTAAGGATTCTATAGTATGTTCTAAAATAGAATCCCGAGCGTAGCGAGTGTTTTAACATACGAGAAGTACCTGTTCACCCGTGTGTACACAAAACTTTTTCACCTTAGGTACTATAGCGAGGACACTCAGAAAAGGTAATTAGTACGCATGTCGAAGTCGGTTAAATTGACAATGTTGACATTTCTGCGTTTTGTAATAGCGTCTTGACTAAATTTAGAACATTCTCATCAACATCATTCACTAAGTAAAACAAAGTCTACGTATGGAATTTTAGGCCTGATTATTTAAAAGTAGCAAATTAAATAGTCTTTTATTTTTGACTAAATACTCAAATAATGTATTTAATTATAATTCATGTGCTTTGTCTTATTTATCAGTAATTTACGTTTTGATATCTACGTGAAACTAAATGCTGCTTCGCGGTATGCGCTTAGATCATTTCTTTACTAAAGAATAAACGAGCGCTTTACAAGCTAGTGAGAGGAAATCACTGATTTGTGATAGGGATTCCAATATCGTGGTTATTTGATGAATAAATGTGAACTCAGGCAACAGTGGGGTCACAAATGTGCAAGGTAGATTGTCAGCCATGATTGTTATCACACTGTTTTGTTTCAATAAAATAGACATAAAATCTAGTATCTCTCTAAATTGGAATCGCTAGTGATTTAATATAGGAATTAATACATATTATAAATATTATAGGTAATAATTTTATCTGCTCACAACTTTCCGCTATTTTCCAATTCAACTGAATTAAGTAATATCCGCTTTTAGGATTTATGGGAACTTAGCTGCTTATTTTGCCATGTAGGCAGTTTCATAGATATTTCAAGCTAACGGCCGAGTGTAAGTACGTTACGAAGCGACATGGGTTCGCCTTAAGTGGTGTAACACTATTATTATCATTTTGCTTTAGGGATTCGAAATTCCCACAGATCACTTGCCTTCTGAGTTTTAGTTTTATTATGTCTTAAAGTGATTCGAAGGTACTGCTGTTTTAAGTGAATATTACTGTGTCAATGGTAAATAATCACATCATTAAAAACCATGAAGTTCTAATATGAACTAACCAAAAATTTCTAGTCTCTGGTTTAGGGTAGTAGCAACGGTTATACGAAATTAAAATTAGATATGTAATGATGTAGAATAATAAACCGAGTAAATAAAATAACGCCTACGTGCGACGTTCTTATACACTATAATTATTTATGATATGGAGATTGCGGAGCTCGTAGGAGGTGGCCTATTCCTGGGGCTCTACGATATTCTACCTTCTCCTAATACTGTTTATACTTAGGCTGCCTACATGAATTTGCATACCGAAAGCGTACCTACTAAACCGACCGATATATTGAAAACGGTACGACTCTTGTTACTTACGTGCTTCTGTCCTAGCGATAAAAACACCTGTTGTCTGCCGTTATAATATCTGTATGAAATAAATAAATGCTTTCAATGTTTTTTGAGGTGCAATGAAGAGTATATTCTATTCATTCAACCATCTCTATCTGTAGAGATAAATGTCTTCTCTGTTTTCCTTTCCTCGTGTTTGCGTAAGAATAATAACATAAATCAGTTATTCGGACCTGTGATATATTTGTTTACCTATTTGTTCGATTGCGTAACAATGGCGGCAGTGATAATAAATATAAAAGTTTTCGATAAATCTATTCCGTTTCCTAAACGTCAAAGATACCGTAACCGTGTGCGTGCGTGCAATGAATATGAATCAGTAAGCTAACATGTGTACTATAATTTTCTACCCACGAATAATGACACGTTACTTACTAACTCACGAAAAATAAACAAGAATATGGGAGTGGATGCCAGTGCGTGTCTTACGGCGTATTCACAAGGCGTGGGCGGTCGGTCGAAGCACAAATGAAACTCCTATCTAATCCTAATATTATTTCAGCTCTACCCTTTCAAGTGTTGCTCATCGCAAACCCTTATTAAAAATGTATAAAGCACAAATGTAGTTATTTAAATTTGATGTCATAACAGTACCCACTTTCGTAGTTAAATGTAGGTATTTATTCACCAGTGAGGTGTGTAAATTCAATACTTATTAAACAGCATTGATTAGTAATATAACCGCGAAGAAAATGAAGTAGAATTATATTTAATTTTTTTAGTGGATACGTGAGCTTGAACGTGCGCCAATTATTTTATAAATACTTTTACTCAAAGCTTGTAATGAAATTTCAGTGACAATTCAGCAACAGTTGTTCGGGGTACCTAGTCTCATCAATATTTAGATGACTGCATAAATATCGTGTTTAGGTATAATTCATTAGATTGTATAAAAAATGTCGCCTACTGTTCATTTTTTATTATCGTCTGGCGTATTACATACAAGCTTAGCTGCTTACGCATTTATATCATCAGTTAGATCGTTTTTCTCTGTCGTCAAAATTTCTATTTACATGTGTTCAATTTAACTATTCACCGTACACCAAACCTCTCGTACCACTTTGGTACAATGATCTAAATATTTTGAATGTACATACTTATTAGTAAGCTTTACCTGCGGAAGGGGTGTCATCATTGGTTGTATTTCCACCATCGTGAATCGTGTAATGCAAAATTACTGTGCGTTTGATGATTCTACAATCACAACCAGGCACAGCACAACCACAGTGAATAGAGGATATCAAAAATAACTGCGACCATTTTTATAAACATGGACATCTAACGTGAAGTCAAAATTGGTCCCAAAAACAATTGTGTATAATTGACCCAAGATGGAAAGGACATAGCGCTTTTCTTAACACCACGCAAATTTCGGCGCTACATCACCGACAAATATTTACAGAATATAGTCAATCAAAACTTTGATGGACCAATCACAACTATTTCTAAATGGTGGTTTAAGTTTGTATTGGTTGATATTGAAAGTCGTTACCGTTATGCATTGAAAAGGGGTTACCCCACAGAATTAGATTTGGATAGAAGAAACAGGTTCATTCATTTGTATGGCGGCCGAGCGTGTCAGATTTTGTACTGAAGTTGTTACTTGCCTATGATTTCAAATATGTCTCAGGCCCTTGAGTATTCATATTTTTTTGTGTTTTTGCAATTAATATTACTTAAGGAGGCATTATTAATGTTTTTGTTCACTTCAACTTTCAAACCTACGCCCGAAAGCTGCAAGCTGCGATTAAAGACGGACAACTCAGTGGATTTAACTGAGTTAATTTGACACGCTAAGTAGATACGTTTGCTTGATCTATGGTATATATGACATCTGTGAGTTACCCCCACTTGTCAACTTTACTAAAATTCATCGTTTTTGAAAGTCAGTTTAGTATGACGTGCGGTTTCAATGTTTTATTTGTTCGTCGGTCATTGACGTTGTTAATCTTTTTTTTATTATAAAAAAAAGCCTTTTTTATTTGTATCCAGGGGCTGTGCGTCGCGTTTCTCTTCTGCTTCACGAACCACGACGTGATGGTCGCCATTCGCACGCACGTGTCTCGCGTCATCCGCGCCAACGACGCCATCGCGCTCACAGGTGCCGATTGTCTTGCCCCTTACACCCTGAAACCGGTATTAGAAGGCACTATTTTGTGGGACCTAATTCAATACCCTGTCCTCATCATGATGCCCCAAGTGCCTTATTTTTATTGAGTTAGTTCAGAACCCTATCCAAAAAAAAACACTTAAGATAGGGCCATCTAATACCTGCTTAAATTGGCACACGTTTAAGAATTAAAACGTTTCACTTTACATGTATCAAAAATGCCATATTAACTAGCGAGATGCGGTTGATTATTGTAGGTGGGCATTTACTGCAATAATTTTATTTATACACATCATTTTTAATAGTAAAACATACAGAAGCCCAATAATAAAACCCATTGTCCTAACTAAATATTAATTCTTATAGGAACGTTTTATTTCTTAGCTATTTGAATATTGTGTTTTTAGGGGATGAAGTCATATAAAGTTAGTGAAACGTGTACTTAATGTGTTGTACGCTGATTGCTCCTATTATATTTTTTTGTAAAGACGTATCTAGACGTCATTTGCTAGAATATTGGCTCTTTGTATGGCTTGGTATTCTCTGAGTTTGGGCCTAATAAATCTAGCTTCATTTACTTGCAATTGTTATATTAAATGCTAATTTCTGGTCTCGATAGTTTCGTTTTTTTTATTGCGTAATCTTTCACTTAAACTGTATGAAGCAGGGATCGGATACCGGTTTTTGCTCCATACAAAAGAACAGTTCGAATTCCGTTCTTTTTCGTTCTTCGGTGTATATTTTTTTTATTAATGGAGTAATTCAAAAATACCTTGTTTATAATTACATAAAATGTTGAGTACTACATAAAAAGCGTAAAACATTTTAAACAATTGAGCTATTTCGAGGTTTTTATACAAAACCGATTCCGATCCCTGGTATGAAGTTTAGAACTGTATTACATCATTTTTATCCGGCATTGTAGTATAACATAGCCGAACCATTGGGATCAGAAGCTTTTAAAAATGTTAAATTAAACACTTATTTTCTTGTACAAAAGCTAAAACACTAATTGGCATGAATATTTTTACTTGCGAAATCGGCCATACATTTTTCTAGGCGAAAATAGCTTTGATCTGTTAAGCATCACAAAATTGTAAAACCTACCGCTGCCGGTTATGTCAGGAATAACCTGCGTAACACTAATGAATGTACTAAATCCGCTGGCACATAATTTTGAACCGTCACCACCATAAATATGTAACACGAATTCCAAATCAACTCATTTAATTTAAAAAAGTGCATGCCATGTTTATGGTGGTTACCTACGAACAAATAAAACATGGAAGCCGCAAGCCATACTAAACTGCCTTTCAAAAACGGTCCTGAATTTTAGTTGACAATTGTCACCCCCTCTTCAATGCATCACTCACCCCCTCTTCAATGAATTTCAATATCAACCTATAAAAACTTAAACCGCCATAGTTGTGATTGGTCCATCAAAGTTTTGATTGGCTATATTCTATAAACGTTTGTCAAAGATGTTGCGCTGAAATATGCGCGGTGTTAAGAAAAGCGCTATGTCCTGTCCATTTTGGCACAATTGAACAATTGGTTTTGGGCAGAGTTAGGCAAAAAGTAATATGATTACTTCTTTATATTACATTTGTAATATATATTACAAAGTACACGTACAAAAGTAATCGGAAGGAGTAATCATATTACTTTTTGCCCAACACTGGTTTTGGGGGCATTTTTGAGCCGGCGTTAGACGTCCATGTTATATATGGTCGCAGGTTACTCATAAAAATGAGAAAGTGAAGTTTGTAAATTCGGACCGTATGTCACATGTTATTGTTTGTCTCACGCACACAAGGAAGCGGCGGCGTGCGCGTACGTGGTGTGTATCTGTGTTGAGGCCAGACTGCGACATCTATGTTTATGGTTATTTGTTTGCGACCTTCTAGTGCTTATGTCTTTATGAACAGGCCAAGGCCAAGTTGAGGGTACGTTTTTGAAACTGATTTATGTCCTGTTATAGTTGGATAGTTGCCTAGACAAAGAGAACAATAATCAATGATATTTCCGTCTAGAATTAATTCGCTACAGACTAGACTACATAATATATATACCTATAAATACGTTTTTGAAGAAACTCAGTATAAAAAAAAACATACATTTGTTTTTATTTGTGTAAACCCCAATCTACCTAGAAGTCGAAGCTTATTTAATTAAAAAAAAAAAGATTAATATACTTAAATCGTAAATAGATAGATTAATACTTTGTATGAATTAGAATTGTAATTTATAATATTTTAACTTTGCTTATTATAATGCTGTTCAGATAGAAAGGGTAAACTGCCATGGTTGTAAGCGATTTTTGGGACAATTTTTCGATTATATCTGGAACAAGTATGCTGGTGACGGATGATTTATGTATATTTTAATTTAGGCATGCCATGTGGTTTAGAAATTTATTGGCTCTTTGTAAGATAAATTACAAACAATTTTAAAATTTACGTGATTGTATTATTTAAATTAATTTTCTAACATTAAAAGATAAAATAATTTAAGTATGAGAATGAGACAATACGAATATTTTCAGTCGATAAATGAAGTCAAACATAAGTTTGACAACCAAGCAGTGCACGCGTTACATTGATCGTTCGGAGGAAATAAAATTAACTGTACGGTCATATACTTATATGTCAAATGTTAATACTTGAAAACGATTGCTAGTAATCCGCATTATTACCCATTTTCGTAAAAGGCCGGGTCATGGTAACACACTGTATATTATATTGGACCGGCCACGGTATTATTTGAACATATTGTACTCTAAAGCCATTACAATAAAGGTCTGCTCTGATGCTTGTGAGCACCAACAAACGGAACCTAGTTTCTGTTATTTCCTAGAAAGAAAGAGAGTAATTGGTATAGAATAAATTCTGCAAATTTTTGGTTAGGTATACCAAAATCAGAACAAATACCATATACCTATACAAATCAAAAATAAGTGCACTGTATGGTTTTGGGACTCAGAATTCGTTCCCTAAGAGGTTTTTGGGAGGATTCAAACGCGTCGATTTTTTTTTAAATATTACCTAGTGTCTGTTACTTTAACTATGTACTTAGAACTACTACTTCAGAAATTCGAAAAAAAATAAAATAAAATCCCTTGCGGCTTATGGTTATCGGAGCCATTTGAAAGTGAAAATTGGATATCATTAATAATGGAATAATACCTACATAAAAATTGGTATAACTATTACAAAAATACTGTTGACAAATATATGTTAATATTAAGTATCCAAACCACAATTATAAGAAACCGTGTTTTGTTTTGATGTCATTATGAATCATACTTAATATATTATCAATTCACGAAGGTGCCTAAGAAAATTCGTAAAAAAACTATACATACATGCATACATCACCCGCCTATCACAGTCCACTGCTGGACACAGGCCTCTCCTAACAACGTGTATAGACGCATTATGAGCTAAATGCCCATAATCGCCACGCTGAGCAAGCGGATTGGCGATTGCAGTAATGTGCCCACTATGATGACATTGATGATGCTGCTGCCCATCATCAATTTACTATGAAGAATAGTCAGTAACACTTCAATCCCTTAGTCGGCTCTTACGATACCCGCGGAAAAAAAACTATTCTGGACTCTTATTTGATTTCCTAAAACCTGACTGGCAGCAGGAATGCACTTTGTTTTTGTATCGGTAAATGGTATACGTTCTGCCTTTGGCATAATCAATAATCGCAGGAACTGCGTTGAATTCAGTCGGATTGATTCCGGATTCCGTCTGACCAAATATTGAAATTAATTAAAAACTCTTCTTTTGCAATCCCGTGGTGTAAGTTACTATGAAATGTCGTAGTCTGCGGCCATACTCGTACTTAAGTGCTTGTCGCAAATATTTAGGCACTTTAAATAGTTAACCCCTATCTAAAAGCTGACAAATAAGTCATGTTAACAACTCATATTCACTTTATTTAACTAGGTACTGATTGAATTGTATTATTGTGAGATATAACTATTTATGCTAAAACATAATGAAACGGTTAATATAATAACTCATATTATACATATGTCGTCGACTGACAAGCAAAACTCACTATAAAAACTGTCTCTATTCTTAACAACACCGTCTACAGCGACAACCTCGTATGTTGCTGTTGTGTCAAAACTGAGATACGACTTTTATTTCAAGTAGGTATTTGTTATATTGACTTTTGCTTGTCAACCGACGATAAGTAGGCTCCTATTATATTATGTGTCGGTATTATACCTATAGGTATTTTTTTAGTCAATATGCGCGACATGTTATTGAGAACCAAGGTCTCAATTATCTACCACTGAGCCTGTTGCCGGTCTTAACTCGCTGAAACATGTCACGCGTAATGACAAAAATGCGTACTTTACCGTTTAATTATGTTTGACCAAATTCATAGCACTGTTATTTACTGCTTGAATAGCTAATGTAATGCTGTGTATACGCCCTTCACCCACTACATTGTATGGTTCCTTTACGAATCTCTGCCAAGCACTGAAGTCGTGTTTCGTAGAGTAGTTACGCGTATGAAGTCGTCCCTCAATGTATCATAATTCTTTATAAAACATTCTTGATCCGTGCATCAGAAGGTTTACTTTTGAAAGCAACGTTAAGTTGAAGATATGAGTTTACGAAAATAATCGGATATCCGTAGATTTACTTGGTATGCGCTCTCACCCAAGGGACATTAGTATGATAGGAATAAATTATGATGTTTGACGTCTTGCTGTTTGAGGGACGTGTTCATCTTAACTTTGCGAGTGGCGAGGGATTATGCTAGAGACCACATTCAAAGAGCAATAGGACTTACATTGAAGTGACGTCGTGTCATCAGATCTACGCCGCGTCATAATTTGCAGCTAGCGACAAGTAATTACTATTATCGTTAGACCACTTCGTAAAAAGATTCTGCGTGTACTAGTTTGTATTATTTTCTACGGAAATTTCACCTGACCCGTATCCATTAACCGAGAGTGTAAATCCATGTCTAGTCAACATACCATTCACAAAGCATTCGTGATAAAGGACACCCACAGCACATGTCAATAAAATAATTTTACCATTGTTACCTACCACAACCAGACTTCACGGTAATAAGCAAGCAGACATAGAAGTCACGGTGGTACGAACAAAATTTATCTAGAGACTTCCACTCGATATTATTTTATCGATAAGTTTTTTATCTTTTGACATGACTTTGTGATATAATTACCTAAATTAGGCTTGGTACGAGTAAGGCAGTCGAGGATTAAGCTTGCTTTGGATGGCAATCGATTGAATGTGGAAACATAGTTAGTGGTTAAAATTGAATTTTATGTTTCCTAAAAAATACAAAGGTAGTGTTGCATGGTAGTAATTTGCATATTTTGGTTATTTTATATTTATCCGCTGTACTTATTAGCTAATACCTATGAAATATCATTTCGAAATGTGTATTCACTTAACGATGAATTCAATATCGGAACGAAGTCTCTACTCTAGTTACTAGACGTTATTTTGCCACCGCGACTTTTACGTCTGGTCGTCTTTAGTTTCTATTAATCCGTGGTCTCAAACATCCGTATCTGAATATTTCAACACATTTACAATGCTTTTCAATGTGCTTACTTGTTATTTTAATTATAATTGTTTTAAATGTTCCCTAAAATATAATTTATAACTGTATACGATGACAATTTATTACAGGTTTAACAGCGGGAGAAAGCTTGGCTAATACGAGGGAAAACGTTGTGTAAGCAATTGGTTATAGTCAAATGAAAACCAGTTTTTATAAAGGTGTGAATATTGATTATTTATTATTCATATACTTGTACTACAAATGCTTGATTATTGTGACAGATGTTAAGAAAGTGTTCTGTAATAAGAAGTTTGTAGTCTAAAAAACGCCGAAAATATTTTTTTCACGTATCAATTCCCAAGTGACTTATTACAATATTTTATATCGCCGAAAATTTATTCCAAGCTATAACGTTTCGTAGATATACTCGTAGTCTAACCTGATTCTAACCCACAGGTTGTGTGTCACTCCAATGAAGGCGTAATTAGAGTGACAGAGAAAAATCCTCGAAAAAGGACTCGAGAATTCGCAGTAGAGCCTCTTATTTTTATATAAAAATTCGTCAAAATAATTATAATTCGGTAAATGTATGCCAAATGAACCATCGACTAAAAGTTGGTAGGCAAGGCATTTAAATTCGAAGAAATATCAATAAGTCTTTTTGTGCCATGGACCGAAAATGATCGTTGTGTATATACTTTATTTTGCCAGTGAGTACTCACGAACGAAACGCTCGACAATTTCTTATTATTTGACTTACCTACTGTAAACCATTTTGAACATGGACGTGACACATCGGACCTTGTCAAACTATTTGGGAAATACCCCGGAACTTTTGATACGAGAACTTGACTGGTGACGATGTAGCTACCCTGCCGCCCCAAATGCATTATTTCTGTCGCAATGGTCTGAGATTAAAGTAGGTACCTATCGTAAATAAGTGATGTTAAATCCCTCTTGTATGTATTTAGTGATGAAATATTAGAATTATTATTTTACTTTTAATATGTATAACGTTCGTTTTACACAGAATGAACATTGTACGTAGCTTAGATGTCAATCGCTAACACTTATTCGTGAACCGTGAACGTGGCAACTACCTCTCTTTTTCGCACTAGTGATAAAGATTAACATGCCACAAGACAGCCATGGCGATTGGCAACTTGCCCACGCACATTGTATTCAATCTCAAAGAATGTATTGTCTCCTGCTGTATCGAATAACTGTCTGTTCAACTAAATGATATCTGAATTTTTAATGCTTTAGTTGCAAATAGAATGCAATCGAAAGGTAGATTTTGAAACTATACCTGTAGGCTTATGCTGGTACCGCGCCTAATCGTTTCTCGTCGTTGCCGTCACGTTCTAACAAGTTACATACTTATGTAAGTGCGAAAGTGACGCGTAGCACGATAAATGGATAAAACGGGACCATCATAAGCCACTTGATTGTCTTACCTATACCAAGATGTAAATAAAACACTCCACTTTTTTTACTTATAACTACTTAATACATTTTACGTGAACCTTCGTTAAGTTATGTTTAATTTTATTATACATCGCAATCCGCCTGTACATAAACATGTCTGTAGAATGTTATCCAAATGTATTACTCTTGAATGTACATAATTATGTGGTTACTGATATTTTTAAGCATATAGATAATACTTTTTTTTTTAATACTTATAATCAATGTACAAGTTCGACTTTACTTCCGCCAGTCTAACACATTTAAGTGTGATATACATAACTGCATAACTGACAAATAGTCATAAAGTAGCGATAAGGCTGTGTAAATTTAAGATTTTTACCTACTATGTATTAACATTATATGTATATGTATTTGTTTTGAAACTTTTTAGTATATCTACAGTCTAAGTCAGTTGCAATCTGCATTTCTTTTTGCACGTTTTTCTCGTAATGGCGGAACACTGCTACATACCAGAGTTGACCAGGAAAAAGTAATGTGATTACTTTTATACCTAAATTATATTTGTATATAATCTACATTAGGTCGTACACAAAAAAAAGTAATAGGAAGGAGTAATCTGATTACTTTTATACCTAAATTACATTTGTATATAATCTACATTAGGACGTACACAGAAAAGTAATCGGAAGGAGTAATCAGATTACTTTTATACCTAAATTATTTTTGTATATACTCTACATTAGGACGTACACATACAAAAGTAATCGGAAGGAGTAATCTGATTACTTTTATACTTAAATTACATTTGTATATAATCTACATTACGACGTACACACAAAAGTAATAGGAAGGAGTAATCTGATTACTTTTAGCCTAACTCTGCTGCATACTTTAGTCCCGTCATTTTAATTACACTAGTAGACAAAATGACAATTATGGAAATCGTTTATAATAGCAGTAATATTCATCTAGTACAAATAGTTTTATAAACATGTTCATTATTTTATAGACATTAAATCCAACAAAATTTTAAATACGAAAAAACAGTTATTTAATAAACTACCTATAAGCGATATATACTTAAATAATTGAGGCGTTACAAACCTGACAGTAATTAGATGTTTTCACGTTAATTGTGTGTCCCTAAAAGTAAAAATACCCAGATACAAGTTTGAGCTACTAATAAAAAGCACTATTTTGCCAATTCAAATGTATTCGCAACATAAACTGGAATTCGAAACCGCACTAAACAGATTGATTGCATGATATTGCTGACAAACTATACAAAGGCACGCACATAGGCGTAGGACTATTGAGAGTTACTACCTGAATCTGCTCATTGCATCAAATACTAATGGATTCATCTAATAACTATTAGTTCAGCGCCTCGTTATTAAGTCCAGTTTAATTTGGTCCGTCATTGAGTTTCAGCATAGTTGGAATGACGAATTAAAACAATTAAGAGATTTTATTTCGAATTTTAAATTATTTGTTTGATCAATAAAATTGTTTCAAAATCATTCAATGATTCATGTTTTATTTCTTGTATCACGATTTTGATGTCATTCTGTAGAATTACAGATATTAATATGTCTAGGGATTTACCCTGAAAAGAAAAGTTTGATTCCCTCTACATTCTCAGTGGCGTATCTAGAGGGGGGCAGGGGGGGCTCGTGCCCCGGGCGCCAAATTAGAGGGGGCGCCAAATCGCCCAACATTTTTAATTTCCTTTTGCATAATTTATTATACCTATGTAAAAAAATCGAAAATCTGTATGCGTTATCTATCAGAAGGGGCGCCAGCCAAGATTTTTGACTTTTGCATAATTTATACAATAAAAAAATTTTATACATAAAATGCTAGTTTGGCACGTTTTCCAGGCGTCAAATTAAGCGGGGCGCCAAATCAGCAATTTATTTTGATTTCCTTTTGCATAACTTACACATAAAGAAAATCTTCATGTGTAAATAAAAAAAATGCTAGATTGGTACATTTTCCCTGGGCGCCAAATTAGGAGGGGCACCAAACAAGTCAACATTTTTGATTTCCTTGTGCATAATTTATACATAAATAAATCAATAATATTTATTGTAAATATGTATAGAGGGGACGCCAAATCGGCCAAGATTTTTGATCGCCTTTTGCATTACCTATTTGTACATTAAAAAAATGTAAATTCATAAAATTCTAGATTGGTACTTTTCCCGGGCGTCAAATTAAGCGGGGCGCCAAATTAGCAATTTATTTTGATTTCCTTTTGCATAACTTACACATAAAGAAAATCTTCATGCGTAAATTAAATAATGCTAGATTGTTACATTTTCCCTGGGCGCCAAATTACAGCCTGGCAAAAAAGAGTAGAAATTAAAAAGTGCCAACATTGTAGTGTCGTCCCGTTTTCTCACGCATATTGATTTGAAAGGGACGACACTACGATGTTGCTACTTTTTAATTTCTACTCTTTTAGGCACCAAACAAGCCAAAATTTTTGATTTCCTTGTGCATAATTTATACATAAATAAATCAAAAATATGTATGCGTCAAAACTATTAGAGGGATCAAAACTATTAGAGGGGGCGCCAAATCGGCCAAGATTTTTTATTTCCTTTTGCATAAATGATACATTAAAAAAATGCTAGAAGTATGGCAATTTACATTTTCCCCGGGTGTCAAATTAGGCAGGTCGCCAAATCAGCAATTTATTTTGATTTCCTTGTGCATAATTTATACACAAAGAAAATCATTATGCGTAAATTCAGAAAATACTAGTTTGGTACCTATATTTTCCCGGGGCGCCAAATTGTGGAGGGCTCCAAACCAACCAAACCCACGCTTTCTATAGTTTTCTCTTTTTTTATATTAACCATTTGGAGAATTTTGTCAGCCTCTGTAGCCTAGTTGGTAGTGACCCTGCCTACGAAGCTGGAGGTTCCGGGTTCGAATCCCAGCGAGGGCATTCTTTGTGTATTTATTTATCACAAATGTTTGTTCCTTCGTCGTGGCTGTGTATGTATCTAAGTATCTATACGTATCTATCTATTATATATATCGTCGCCTGGTACCCACATCACAAACCTTAATTGAGCTTACCGTGGGACTAGGTTGATTTGTGTAAGATGTCCCAAGATATTTATTTATTATTATTATTATTTATTTATTATTTTTAAAACTAAAAGTATGGAAACAAGTTTATATCCTGTGCTGCATGTACATAAATAGCAGCCTATTACTCTTATTAGCATCGATAAAATTGAAAATGTACCTATTCAGTTCGAACAGTTGCATTTATTTTGTTTCGCAATTTTTTTAAATAAACTAAAATTTACCTAGTTGGTAGGGCCTTTCCTGTCTAGTAGGTTGAATTTTGGATAGATTGCGGTATCCTAAAAGTGACCCGTTTTAGGGTTCCTACCTAAACTAGGAACCCTTTTAGTTTCGGCAGGTCAGACTAGACCGGCAGTACTAGAAAGTTGCAATTTGGTAAAGGTACATATACATATTAATTATGCCGAGAAAATAATATAATAAAATATAGAACAATAGTAAATCACAAGAGATCAAAATGATATATTTTCACGCCCGGATGAAGCGATGGGTTCCACAATAGAATCCAGAACGTAGTGAGGCATTCTAAACTGGAATCCTGAGCGAAATGAGGGATTCAAGCGAACAAATTCCTTCGGTCGTGCTTTAAATCGACACGAGTTACGAATTTGGTTTTCGCACGTGTATACTGGGACGACGTTTTTCAGTACATTTGGTCCGCCGAAGATCTGACGTAAAATGAACCACTTCTCGCACTAGCGCGTAACAATCACCCGAGTTAAAAAGAAGTTTTTACACATGTATCGAACGACTTTTTTCATAACAAGTGCCTCAAAAACGCACGGCGATTTTTTTTTACGCACGCGAAGCAAAGTTTACTTTTCCACACTAGTTAGGAAAAATATGTTTCCCCCCACACGTGAAGTGGCGATGGATTTACTGCTAGCAATGTCGATATTAGGTGTTAACTTCGGAAAACGAGAGGGGTGGGGGGGGGGGCGCAAATTTGGCGCTTGCCCCGGGCGCCATTTACTCTAGCTACGCCCCTGTACATTCTACAACCCTTTTCTGTGCCTTAGGATCTATAACTGAGTACGAAGGATCGGACAAACGCCCAGTTAGTGTTAGTGTTATTAAAAAACATCATATCATATTAAATAAAATATGTTAACATAATAAGATGAGGAAGTCTCTACTGTACGGAACAGGTTTATATTTTCAAAATGACGGGCGTTTGTCCGATCCTTGCTGAGTGCAAAATGGCTATCGTGCTTACATTGCTTACGTGCTACATTTAACCCGTTTAAAACATTTACTTATATTGATGTTTTTTGAAGTCCACCCCCGTCACATCATAACAGGGTAATTGGTATTTCATGTCATTTCATTGTGAGTTTACCTACCTACACGTAACCTTCATTAATTCGCCTCCAGGTTTGCGGTTTGTGCAACTTTAGCTACACGTGTGTTTTAGTGTACCAACATATTTTTTAAAAACCTTCACAGGTTTTATTCCGAGTTTATGAAATCGAAGTATGTACAAATTATTAAAAATCAGTTCAACTGTTCAGGAGGCCTCGGAACTAATGCCAAAGAAAACCATAATACTCATATTTTAATCAAACTCAAAACTTTTTACGTAGGTTTTTTTTTGGACTAGCCGTCGTGAATTATACGATTAATTAACGCAAGACTGTTAAAAATCCCTAGCATCCTCATTACTCACTTTGAAGGTTAATCCAAGATTTAAACAGTCCAATAAAAAATAGGAATTCATCGACGTTTTTCATAAATTGCCTAATACTTTAGTATTGAGATTTTGTCTAACGAGAAATACCTTTTCATTATAGGTATATTTATTTTTAGGAAAGTTATTACTTATCTCGGGGCATATCGCCTGACAAGCCGAATAGGCAGTAAAAAAGGCTATAAAAGGTATAATTTGCCGCGTTTTGCTGCTGACGATAGTCACTCGTCACTCTTGTCAGTCTATAGTATAGACGAATTAGATGCTTATATTGCTCATAGGACGTCCATCCACAAGATGGACAGACGACCTTATGAAGGTCGCCGGGACACGCTGGATGCAGGTCGCATCTAACCGGTACATGTAGAGGTCCATAGGGGAGACCTATGTTCAGCAGTGGACGTCTTACGGCTGAGATGATGATGATGATTGCTCACATGATAACTGTACCTACTGTATTAAATTATGTATATTGATCGTAGGTATCCTTTTAAAGGAACACACGTTTGAACGACAACTTACGGCACTACAAGCATTTGCATTATTTTTTTATCAATGATGTAACATCAATATTAGGATAATTTAAAAAAGAATTAAATAAATGTAGGTAATTTCAGTGTTGGGTACTAAAGTTAGTAAATTGCTAAATCATAAATTTTATTTTTGGCATGAATCTTGACAGAAAACATTAAAGTTTGCAGCAGCATGTTACACTGTGCGTCTGTGCGTCAGACTCAGACTTGGGCAAAAAGTAATATGATTACTCCTTCCGATTACTTTTGTATGTGTACTTTGTAATATATATTACAAAGTATACAAGTACATACAAATGTAATTTACTGAAGTAATCATACTACTTTTTGCCCAACTCTGGCGTCAGTAACCGCAAAATCGTGGTCACATCGAGAGACCATTGCTAATTTTTAAACATTTAAGTACCTAAATAAGTTAGCTACTTCAGGAAAACTTTAAGCAGCGGTTTTTTGACAAACCCGTAGAATAAAATTTCATCGTAAGTTCATAATATGAAGGGTTCACGGAAAGAACAAGTCTAGTCAATTCAAATTACAGAACGAAAAACCACCTTACTTTTAACAGAATAAGGTGTGAATTTGCCCTGATTTTTTTAGGCTTTTTGAAATGTTTTTTCCGTGGACCCTTCATATGGGCATATAAACAATCTGTATTTATATAATAATCAGCAAAAATGAATGCAACTTGATGGGACAAAAGTAGGTTAAAACTCGGTAAGAAATATCAATGTGTAGGTTACGCGTCTCATCTTGTGCATTTGAACATTAGGAATATGTAAACCAGGAACCTATTTCTATCCATCGTATGTTTATTAAATAATAAGAACCATTTTTTTATATACTTTTATTAACAGGTATTTAAATAGCGAACATAACCGTCACACGGTATTCTTTACTCCATCGTGTATGACCATGTCTAACAGTCTCGTGCATTAATTTGTGACCCGTTTCGTATTTTTTTTCCTTTCAAAACGTTTTGATAAGAGTAATCTACACAAGCAGTCTACCTACTTATTAATGCACGCGACCGGTACTAAGTATTATTATCGGTGACATTTTTATAACAGGGAGACTCGTTTTTTGCCAATAAACAACAAAATATTCTTGCAAGAATATTTTCTATAAAAATAAGAAATGGGATGTTGACTATAATTTTATTGTTTCCTATGCTACACCTAGGTAAAATAATTTACTTAAGGTATTGTAGGTATACATGTATTAATAATAAAATGTATAGTCTAATGTATTGTGTCTAATTAGTAAGAAAATAATATTATGGATACTTAGACCTGATAACAGTATTAAAAATTATTTGGCATATAACTTGTATATCTTTCATTTTACTATTTTAACATAACAACATTTTAATTAAGAACATATCAACCATATTACTGTACTTACTACAAGTATAAATATTTTAAAAAATGTGCGTTTAAACCGTCATCATTTCATGATAATTATTCTGATAATTATTTGTATACTAACGGGGTTATCGTCACCACTTTAGAAAAAACTTGTTTTATTTAACTAAAAGATAAATAATTAGATAATTACTTATAGAAACATAAACTGATTGCATATCATAAATTTGTACGCGGTCTCTTTTCATGGCAGTTCAAATTTGTATGGTACTTTTAAAAACGAATTTTCCACAGAGTTATATTGATTTTCATTAGGTCCTTAACCACTAACGTACAATCGGATTCAAAATTGCACGAACAGTTTATGAATTAATTCATTCATAAATCGTCCATGCAATTCTGAACGCCACTGTACCTACTTTATCTAACTGTGGATAGCCACTAGCCACAGTAGCCACACCGCGATTACTGTTATTAAATACACATATAGCAATAGAGCTATCACAAAAATATAAAGCATGTGAGTGGTTAATTGTGGTTAAATAACGATTTGTTTACTTTATACTTTGGCGTTACTTGTATATAATTATTAGTGATCAACTAATCAGCGTAGCATTTTATGTCACTTCATCTTCTAAACTAATCCATAAATGGACTGGTTATCCTTTTGATAATCGAGAAGTAAAAATGTACGAAAAATATATTATTGTGAACGGTAAGGTAACAATGCTTAGCATTAGAGTCTGTACCGAAAGTGTCTGGCAACTGTCAAATTTCTGGAGCTGCAATTAGTAGCGACCAACCGAAGTTTCGCAGGCAGTGCGCCGATTCCGCCAATCGTTGTAACTACAACGATTGGCGGAATCGGCGCACTGCCTGCGAGTATCAATCTTAATAAATTGGCAACAATTAGAGACCGATGGTCTATGGACACCATTTGAAAAATATGGGAAGTCTTCGTAGACAACGACACAGGATGTACTTTTACACTGATACAAAAATATGTGCCAGCACGCCCGTATATCTCATGTATCTTCACGTTCCGAACACATTCTATAAGGTACACCCGGCTAAGATCGGATCTAATGTAAGATCGGATGACCGCAATAACTACTAATATAGTAGTATTTTTTCCTCACTGGCTATATTATGCATGACGCCATTTCACTCCGCCCCTCTCGCTAGTATGCAGCAACCGCTCAGCTGCATCAGTTGTGAGCTAGGAACGTTTAAAAAAAAAGTGAAGTTTTTCAAGAATTTTTGGAGATCCGATCTTTAACAGAAAGCTATGCACCTTCTTCTCCTTACTTTAGAGTTGAAATTAGATACTAGTCCGATCTTAATTAAGCCCAGAAGGGTTTTCGGGTGGCTGTCTTGAAAAAAAATTTGTGCAAGTTTGAGTTTCGATTACTCCAAAGCTATTTGGCTGAGCGGCATCAAGTAAATTTATATTGAAAGCTTGATTTATTTTTTATCGCGTACATTACACATCTGCAGGTAAAAGTTAGAGAAAATAAATTTATGTTTTTTTTTGTGACATCCTCTCAACTCACCGAGAAATAGTCCGGTCTTAACCGGGTGTACGAGTACCTTTACATGTTTACATTTCAATTGCCGTCAATTATTTCCCCGTTTCGCGGCATTGAAAGTGAGGCCTAAGGCCTAACAATCAGATCTATCCGACTTGCATCACCGCAAACGATAATTTATCAATAATTATAAATTAATAATTAAATTAAAAACTTCAAAATAAATATACCTACCTCCAAACGAACCATCCACTAATTATATTGTAAGTAGGTTAAGTCTGTGTTTGTTTTTAATTTCATATTATTTATTAATAGAGAACAGCCAGATATCTTACACATTATCCTATACAACTCCCATATCATATCATCACAATCGACATTATTGTTCAGATGTCAGTTTATATTAATAACCGATTTTTGTACTACCGATATATCAGTAGCGGCAACGAACGATCGGTTTGTTTACGATACATTTTGAAAGATTAACTGGTCAAATTGATATCGGTCGTAAAATGCTATCGAACGTAAATATTGTCACAGTATCATGTGGGACGTCGGACTCGCAACGGATAATATGAAAAGACTTTAAGGCAATATTTTAATATTTACTATTTACAAACTCACCAAAGAGTATCTACGTACATTAGCCCCTTAACCACAGAACGCGACTGCCCGATCCAAGATAATGCCCATTTCGACAAGAATGGCGAAAGTTATGAATATTACATAGAACACAGCGAGGACAAATCCCACCGATTTCCTTAGAGTAAACTTTCCTACGTATAATGTAATCCAGAGAACTGTGACGGCCACGAGTAAAGAACCGACGACAAAGTCGATGCCGCTGGAGTTGATGTAGACGACGGCGTCCTCGCCGCGGCCCAGCAGCGTCAGCGTGCGGATCAGCCAGGGCAGGCCGAGCGCGAACAGGATCGCCAGAGAGTTGGCGCCTAGCGCGTTCGACACGCCCATGCCCCCCTCACCTGAAACAAGCAGTTGTGATTGTAAAAGATTTTCGACACCAACGAATGTGTGTAAAGTTCAAATTCAATTTGATATTTCGCTGCCGTGGCGTCTCAGTGACTGCTTTTGTATTTCACGTGGTTTCGAAAAGGTTAAATAACGCCGATCCTCGAAGGCTATTACATAGCCGATAAGTAGAGAGCATGTTCACTGTATACATAATATATGTGTTCAGTAGCCCATTTAGGTACATATTATTATCACGGGGGTTAGCTATTTAATAACTAACAAGACACTTCAACGACCATATACCTACATAACTATTTATATTTCGTTTACACAGCCACAGGGGAGTATGTATTTACGTATTTCGTCCCACGGTATAGGAGAGAGGTATAGGGCTCACTCCTCTATGAAAAGACGAATACTCACAAAAGGAATCGAAGTGATGAAGCCCGTGTCGATAATTTTACGCCTAGTTGTTGTAGCTTTTCTTTAACTGACCAATTACTTATTGACCTTACAAAACAGGTAAAAATTATTCGGCCCAATTTTTTGTATTTTTTAAAGATTTAATATCAATTAATATACCTTTTCCTTCATCCAAAGGCTAGGAGGTTGGAAATGCTGGAATGCGTGATTTATTTTTATTTTGCCAATATAAACCGTTAACATTATATATTGTGTTATCATTTATTACTATTTAATAGGTCATCAATGTCAACATGCATATATTGCAAATATTATTAATTCACATAATTACAGTGTTGTGTCGTTGCCTTAACTCTAATTTGATTAATTTAGTTGCTAAATCACGTTCTATTGTGCGTGAAATCGAATTGCGTGGAGGTATACAGGTAACCACTAACTATTTAGCTATCGCAAATTCTGCCACATAATTGAAACATCTAACATGTGTGATTAACTGATTTAGCATCATGGACAAATGCAGCGGCACGAACACAGAACAACACGACATCTATATTGAAACTATAGTCTACTATTACCTAAAACTGTGATCAAGGAGTTCAATAGGTACTTAGTATATTACCTATCAATTCAGTTGCTCTAATAAAAGAATAACGTCATTATTTTCTCTACAGTGCATTTCGTAATCAAGACACCCCGGATACATCAGTGTTTTTAAGACGGATTCAAAGCGGATTTTAAGTAATTACGATAAGTACCAACAATCAAGGGGGGATTAGGTAATCAAATCAGTTATCAATAATTACGGAATTAAATTTCGCTAGCTATTTTAGGAACATAATCCTAACCAATTAAGGTGTCCAAGCCAATGATTGGTTATACTTGTCTTCATTGTAGATTTATGGCAACGTTACGGTTATTTACCACCGCGATAAATCAGCAGCATTAGAAAAAGAGTAGCGTGGCGCTGCAGAGCCTCGCGCACGAGATAAGTGTACCAGTCTTTTTGTAAATAATTAATATTGTCAATCGTAATGCAAGGATAACTAAAAAGCTTCTAAATGGTTTACACTGCAAGTCCATATGATAGACCGGTATGTTTTACCACCAGCGACCAGTTGCCCAGCACCAAATCGATTAATTACATCCGTCACATTAGATATGCACAAAAACCTTGCACCATTATCTTATCATTACGAACTTATACTACTTATAGGTTTAATGTAAAATGCACGTGATCAATTGATCATGTCCAAATATGCGGTGTATAAAAGTAATGTGCAATATCTTACCTCTCCTAGACATGATGAATATAGAACACGCTTCAGGAAGACATCCTCCGAAGGCCAGGAATGTCATTCCCATCACCGAGTCCGGAATAAATAAGGTATGCCCTGAAACAATGCACGACAACAAAGAATTGAAAATGTATTTCACCTTTTTGTAGTTCGTTACGTAATATGGTGTGTGTGATAAACCCAGAAGTAAGCAGTACAACTATATTGCTATGATTCTGTATTAATAAAGAAATAAAAGGGGTAACAACTAATAATACAATGAAATCGTATAGGTCTAAAGCTAAGCAAATCAGCCAGATTTCAAATTAAAAAGTATTCCAAATACAAAACCACACAATGTGCGCCCGCTTGACCTATTAACTTTTAGTCTGAGCAATATGTGAAACTATCTTATTTCTTCTCTGGGAAAGTTTCAGAGAAAACAGTGCGATCACTCACAATGTCATAAAAGAATTAAATACTAACTGTTTAAACAATGCAACGGTTAAGGTATCAACGATCAACGTACCCTCTAACGTGTTATCTTATGGCTAACGGCAATCTTGCAGGATGTCGAACTCGTAAGCAAAAGTTCACAAGACCTGCTAGGTGGGTGAACCTTGCGGTGACATTTTAAAATTATTAGCAAAATATATCTTCAAAACGACAGAGATTCTTAGGTAAATTATATGTTGACAATTTTTTTTTCATCACAGTTGCTCTCTAAGCGCGCCATAGATTGCTTGCATCGCGACAGTAATATCATAATTATATTTTGTCTTAAAACTAACTTTTTTGCTTGCAAGTGAGGTGAAGAACATTGTAGGCATCACGGTCGGTAAGCGGAATACTAACTTGAGTGTTTAAAAACCCTCCGCCTACGGCGTCGGGCTTCTAAAGGTGGCGACTGACTAGTAACATTTGGGTGTAATGTAACGTGATACAACACGAGCATTACAACAGTCAGTGCAGCAAGCCGAGCCGCTCCATGTGCTCCACTCGGCTGTCGGTTTTTACGCGAATCCCTTTGATTGTTACATTACAAGTCAGTACAGGTTCGCTAGTTGCCGCGAGAGCATTTCTACCGTCATTTTGTTTGTGAACTAGATTTTAATAAAAAACTAAATATGGAATGGGATAGCGAAAGTTTTATCATTTATTGACAAATACAGAGAAAAGGAAATACTGTGGGATCCCACGAATAAAGATCATTTCAATAAATTTAAAAAAAACGATGCGTGGGAAGAATTATCTGACGAAATACAAATTACAGTTGATGAGGCCAAGAAAAAAATTATCCAGTATCGTTTCATCTTTGTTTTCTTGTTTTTCTTATAATAATAACCTAGTAAAATAAGTGAAGAACACGTGACCTGCATATCTGCCATTTTTAAACAAAATGGACGGAGCACAAATGAACAGAGCGCTCACGATGAGCGTTCGCCGCCTAGCTGTAATGTAACTGTAATGCAACATGCTCGCTTTGAACGATACATTACAAGTAAACGTTACAAGTCAGTCGCCACCTTAACACTCTGTTAGTAATACCATACTTACCTTCCTAGATGCACAGTGTACTATTTTTTACAGGTTGCAGAACATTTTTTAAAGACTTATTTTATTTTTATCATTGATGTCCAGTTTTATATTATTTTAATATTCGAATGAAGGTATAAATATTATGTTTCCCTTTTAAGTTTTGCATAATTTATCCAGCTCGATAGATTAGTTCAATCTGATTTAGGTAATATTAATTCAATATTTATGTAATCCGTCGGATTAAATTGTAATTCATCATATCATGAGCGAAATATCAAGACAAAGTCCTTCACTTGACATTGACATATTATTATGCTATAGTTTAAACTTTTACTTACTGGGGCCCATTCCTCAAAAGCTTGTAACTTGTAATACAAGTGGAACTCTCTTTTTGACACTATTAATCAGATAAGGACTTCCGCTTGTATTACAAGTTACAAGCTTTCGAGAAATGGGCCCCTGATATCTGTATTAAGCAATGACTTTAAATATGCATTTATCGCAAATGGTGCGCATTTTGTTATGTAGCGATAGAGTGCAATTACTAAACCTACTAAATTTTTTGTATGTCAAGCAAACCACCTTAATAACTCAATTACGAATATAACGATAGATTTTTGTATGTATATTACGTACGCAAGCACGAGAAAAATATAAAAAAAAATCTGTGGACATATTTTGGGTGGAATTTGTACTAGGTACTAATCAAAATTTCGATACATCATACATCAGACATTTTTTGCAAAATCGTGCATGATTAAACATGCAAATATTATTTACTTTTAGATTGAAAAGTATATTAAATTCAGTAATTGTAAAATCGTTATGGTGTGAATTACAAAAATCCAATAAAAAATAATTTCTTACTTTGTTAAAAACCGCTAAACGCACGCAACGAAAACAAATTTCCGCCATCTTGCTTATAAACACATGTAAGTTTTTTTTAACACAGTTAACGCCCATAAAGTTAGAATCCGCGCTAGCGCTTAATAGAGAAGGAAGCGTGTGAAAGGGAAGCCACCAGTTATATGAGTATTACACGAGTGCGAAAAAGATAGACAACAATCCCAAAAGCATAACCACTTTTGAAGTGACATATCAGCCGTATCAGCCTGGTCGACGGAGATAGATATTTTAAAAGTGATTTTATAATTAAAACTTATAAGAAGGAATTTATACAGATCATGAAATCAATATGGTGTCGTGTTGTGTAAATGATTGCCTTGTTGCCCACTACATAAATAATGACAAACACTCGTTTCACAGGTAAATATGATGTGCCGGTTGATTGTTTTCAAACGATATTTTGTCTATTTAGTAGCATTAATTGTGTGAATTATCAAATTGTAGCATTAATTGTTAGTTGTTCTATCACTGTGAGCTAATAATTTATCACAATAGTTAATATCAAAGGATATTTTGTGTAAAAATATAAATTGTTACGCTACGCTAGAGCTCGACTAAATGTTGAACTACCAATATCGATATTTGTTCGATAAACGTACCCAATCAGTCTATTTCTTACAATGCTGTCATGATACTATATTTTGAACACAAATGTGTATTTAAATAACTTAAAGGACCTTATTATGTTTGTGTGTTTTTTTTGTGTTATACCTACTAGTGTGTTTTTTCCGTTAAATTTAACTGAAGTTATTTAGTTTAAATATAATTAATTTCTCTTAGAAACGAGTGGCTTAATTCTTACTGTTATTGAATTAATAAGAATAGTACATTACTGCAGAAGCCGGGATACGAGGGTTTTCAGGCCGAATACGTATTTATGTATCAGTAGGTACAGTCGAGTTCATAAATATATGAGCAAATCCAAGGCTTCAAAAATAAATGAGCATAGAAAAGTACATATGCATCTGAACAGATTCACCAATCAAAAATATGTGTACATATTACCTGTCATATTAATCTGAACATGTGTCTCATTAATGTGTAATCAACTGAAACACAAAACTTTTTCCTTATATTTTGACAGTCATAGAAAAGAGTACCGTACTGTCAAACTATACTTTTCTCTCTTTAACTTTACGTATGACGTCATAGAAGTGTCATGAGTATTTGCTTGCGGCTTTTTAGTCTTTTTACCCATTTATTTGCAGCACGCTTAGCCTTTATTTCCCGACCTCTCCAGTAATAACTCCTCTCCAGTAACTTCTGTTTTTCTCATGTAACCTATCTAATTTAACGGAAATAAAAAACACCGTGTATGCAAGAATAGTTGCTCTTATAAAGTTTAATGGTTAAATAGCCGTCAAAGTTAAAACATGTTTGAATTGCTAGACGCTAACGCATACTAAAGGTTAAACCTTATAGCAAAATAACTAAGATAATGAATATCTATGATAGGTACATGTTGTCGATAAAACAGTCGGACATCGATAGATAATTGGTCTGTTGTAACAGGCAACCCTATTCCTGACCACACATAGACAAATTTACGCACACACTGGCGTTTCGTTTTTGGTTATGCTTTTAATCGTTGTCAATCGTTCTTTGTCATTTTAGTTCTGTGGTTACGCCAAAGAATCAGTAATAAATTTGAGAGTTCATTAAATTTCCTTGCATAATTAACCTTAAGAACATAATATACATATCTAGTTTTCAAACACCAACTACGTTTTGGTTATGTACGATACATCGTACACCATGCATTTAAGGGTTAATGGATGTAATTTACCTATGTGCTATGCCAAATCCACTTGACCAGTTTTGTTAAAGTTTTGCACCCATATTTCCGACCCCTAATAATTATAAATTAATCTGTTACCTATTACAGGCACCCTGTTGCTTCAGCATTATAAATTCAAATTGGAATCGTTGATGACCAGTGTGCTACCATGAGCTGCTCCGGCGATATTAACGCGGACTTATTTTCTATCCATCCCGCTCGTACTTGCGCATTGGTGCGAGCGACCAGGATGCTTAGCCAAGTTGCCAATCGCTAGCGCTTAGTAGCGTATCGTAGTTTTCCCTCTCTGTCACTCTTTCATATTAGAGCGACAAAGACAGTTAGCTTCGATTGACGATTAAGCGTTAGCGATTGGCAACTTGGCTAAGCACCCTGGCTAGAAAGTAAATCCACGTCAGCTACTGGGGCTCATGCATAAATCATGTGAGGTTTTTCGGCTACTTTTTGACTCCCCCCCTCCCCCATGGTGATGTTTGGTGAGTTTCTTGGCTACCCCCTACCCCCCCCCCCCCCCTAGCAGTCTCACGTGTATTTTTTTCACGTTCGCTAGCCGAAATTCACAATATTTCGTAGTTTGTTCATCGTAGAAAAATACACGTGAGGTCTCCTTGTACCCCCCCTCCCCTACCGTGATCTTTCGTGATGTTTTCTTGGACCCCCCTCTCCCCCTATAGGACCTCACGTGATTTATGCACAAGCCCCTGGTAGTTTTTAATTATACAATCTCGTTTTGATTTGTACATCATAAAGTTAAAGTTTTTTTTTTACATTTACATTTATCTTATGGGGTCCGTAGCCAAAATGGCAAAAACGGAACCCTTATAGTTTCGCCATGTTCGTCTGTCGGTCTGTCCGCATAGCTCAGTGGCCGTTAGTACTAGAAATCTGCAATTTGCTACAGGAATACATATTAATCATGCCAACAAACTGGTAGAATAAAAATTTTCAGAATATTTTTTTTTAAGTTTATGAAGTTAAATTAAATTAATATACGCGAGTTTATCAGTTTATCATAGTCTTATTTGATGAGTGATCCTCGCGGTAACCGATGAAAATATTAGATATTAAGTGAATTCATTATTGAACGTTATAAGTTTGTCTATCAAACTATTTCAGATCTTCACTCCGTTTCTCGAAGGTTAGCTATTTGAAGTCCCTACAATACAGTGACTTATTGACTAATACTGCTACATACAGGTATATAGCACTCACACATCATCAGCCTATATTAGTCCCCTGCTGGACACAAAGTCTTCTCCTATTACCTCATTTACAGTGATACCCTCGATTTAATGTAGTTCGAAATACTCGCTTTGAGCATTCTTGTCGCTCCGATATACAAACTCTTAACGAGGGTTAGTTTAGGACATAACAAGAATACATTTATATAACTTTTACTTAAAATTAGAGTAACAATATTATCCATACGAAATAATTCGGTGCGCAATATAGAGCAACACTCTCACGTTAAACGCTCGTTGACAGCTAATTTCAAAAGCAGATGGCTTAAATGCCATATCAATAATAACAATGTATGTACAGTGGCGTTCAGAATTGCATGGACGATTTATGAATGAATTCATTCATAAACTTTCCATGCAATTTTGAACCCGAATGTACCTACATTGCTCCGAAAATATTTGAAAATATTCTGTGGGGCCACAATGAAGTTACCCTTTAACGGGCAACAGCCTCAACGCTATTATGTAGTACGGAAAATTTTGTATAAGAAAAAATACAAAAATGACTGAATGTATTGTCAACAGACAGGATGGTCATTTTTGAGACCGGTGCCCTATAAAGGGTTAAAAAAACCTCGTAATCCATGATGACCCTAATAAATCCCATGCCTGGTTTCATTTACACACCATAAAATGATGGCGATTTTTCTTACCTATAACGGTCATGCTCCACGTAACGCAGTAAGAGTTGACTCCTATCCAGATAATGCACATGAAGAACGCAAACGGGTACCACTTGCGGCGCGTCACGGGCGAGGGCACGGTGCACCCCAGTACCAGCCGCAGCGGCCATGTGTACAACCACCAGCACTTGTACCCCCATCCCCTCTCGCTTGGGAAACTGAACAAACCCTTCTCAGGTCCATTTGACTCCTCTGTAAAGAAAATCAATGTTTTATCGGATAATTAGTAATTCATGTTTGTATTTGGATAATGTTATCAGCCAGTGATTTACACCAGGATATGATAGTTAATGTTATTCAAAATATAAAACGCTTATCATATTTTTGGTCTCAAACCATATCAGATATTTTTGTGGGGAATCACAATATAATCACTTAAATATTAAGCATAGCACGTTCATAGTGTAATGCAAATGCAAATATTATTTAATCCATGAATTTACTTGATATCCCACAAATTGACAACGCTTCGTAGATAACTGTAATTTGGGGGCCTACCACGATCTACTAATGCGATTTTATTTAGGTTCTAATCTAAATCGCGATATGTCAGTTCTACAGAATAACTGTCCAAAACTGACAAGCCGAACCTGAACCCCTGATGTTCTGAAGCTTCTGAAGATAGTCTATGTCTAAAGTGCAATACTAAGGTGCTCTCGCTGCTATATGCTGACTTGCTGAGAATACATTACTGGAAACTGATTTTAATAGTCAAAGCCTGGACTAGTACTAGTAGTACGAATACGAGACTAGTTCGAGTAGACACTTGGAATTGATGAAAAGGGCAACAAAAAACTAGGTACTTCATGAAAACCTTAGAAATACGAATTGTTCATATCAGTTAATTTTTACTTCGAAGCGTCTCTGAAGCTCTAAGAAACATTGAGCCAGCAGATGAAGCGTAAAGAAGGAATTCTTTTTGGAATGAATGCGGTGCGTGTAATGACAACATTCGAAGGGTTAAGATCATGCCCAGTTGCAATACTACGTGGTCTTGCAAAAATTTGGAAACTTACAGTTCTGAATGTACCTTATGCAGGATACATCCCGTATCTTAAAAAATAAGTGGCGGCTGTAGACAACTAGTACGGTCAAATCGTATATTAAACTCGCAAAACATGTAGTAAAGCTGCATTTTTGGTACGTTGTTTAGACACCATAGGGCACTATAAAACCACATTTTGCAAGCAAAAAAAAGTTGTGCTAGTTACGTAGTACGTGAAAAACTGCGAAATTTACGGTCATTTTTCAGTTTCTGATTTTTATTAAAAAAACCTTACGTTTTTTGACATTATATGTTAGGAAGCGTTTAAAGATTAATAAATTTCCAACAAGTTGAGCTAACATGTATTACCGTAGGTCTTATAGTTTTAGAGATTTGCGACTTCTTAAAAGTACTCTTTTTTGTAAACTAACGCTATTTTGAGTTTTCCTAACGATTTCGGCTTAATATCGCCTCACCTAATTATGCTACGAAAAACATGCAATAATGACCTTATAGCGCACTTAATATTCTTTCGTTAAAGGGTAAAATCATGTCAGCAAACTTTGTAATTGAAAATAAAAACGCGTAATTCAAAGGCAGTAGGCCCGCTATCTAAGTTTTTCATACAAATCGCAAGTCGTGTTGCATAGCTGGAAGTTTAGTATATTATATAGGCCCTATAAGGACGTACAAAAATGTATATTACAAGAAATACAAAAAAACAATTTCGGCATAAGACGAAAAAAACTGAAAAATTATTGGACTTCTTTTACTTTTTGACGTTTAATTAAGAAACTATTCTCTTTTTGATACTAATTGCTACAAAACTTAAAAAGAATATTAAATTTGAAAGGATTTGAGCTACCTTGCATTACCCTAAATTATATAGATTTAGAGATACGACACTTCAAAATGTGCCCTTCATTAAGTTAAGAAAATAAATGCATGTTTTGAAGCCTCGTATACCCCCAACTATAAGACTTACAGTAATTGTTATCAGCTCAATTTGTTCCAAATTTAATGTAATTGTTATCTACAATTACTTTTTTTTTCTTAGCGCGAACGTTTTGCCAATATTTAGTGAATAGCTTTAACGTAACCTAAAATTTGTTTAATTTTTGATAAAAGGGCACTTTATGAAATGTCGTATCTCAAAATATATATAACTTACGGTGATGCAACGTAGCTCAAATCCTTTCAAATTTAATGTTCTTTCTTAGTTTTATAGCAATCAGTATCAAAAAGATAATAGATTTTTAGTTAAACGTCAAAAACTAAAAAAAGTGCGAATTTTTTTCCGTTTTTTACGTCCTATGCCCAAACTATTATTTTGTTTTTCTTGTAATATGCATTTTCGTATATATCTATAAGGCCTTTATAATATACCAAAATTGCAGCTTTGCAACTCGACTTGCGAATTGTATGAAAAACTTAGATAGCGGGCCTCCTGCCTTATGAATTTCGCGTTTATACTTTAAACTACAAAGTTCATTGACCTAATTTTACCCTTAAATTAAAGAATATTAAGTGCGCTATAAGGTCATTATGGCATGTTTTTCGTAGCATAATTAGGTGAGGCGATATTAAGCCGAAAATGTTAGCAAAACACAAAATTTTATCTAGTTTACAAAAAGGAGTACTTTTTAAAGTCTCGAATCTCTGAAACTATAAGACCTACGGTAATGCATGTTAGCTCAACTTGTTGGAAATTTATTAGTCTTTAAACGTTTAATAACATATGACATCAAAAAACGTAAGGTTTTTTAAATAAAAATCAGAAACTAAAAAATGGCCATAAATTTCGCAGTTTTTCACGTACTACCCAGCTAGCACAACTTTTTTTTGCTTGCAAAATGTGGTTTTATACTGCCCTGTGGTGTCTAAATAACATACCGAAAATGCAGCGATACTACTTGATTTGCGAGTTTAGGGTAAAATTATGTACGATTTGACCGTACTAAACACCTACCGTCGTCTAAAGTCTTGGAGTCACCGTTGACGGCGTTGTCGTTGAAACCTTTGTTGTCAACGCCTTCTTCCACGGACTTATCAAGATCTTCCGTGTTGGAGATGGTAGTCCGTTCATTTGCTACAAGGTAAATAAATATTGTGTGTAATAATAGATGTTACCTTTCAATAATTATAATATTACTAAAAAAAATACCACAAATTGTGTTAGGTAACAAAGTAACAAGTTACTGTGGGAACAGCACATGATTATTAAATAAAGTTCGCAGCTTATTAACATGTGTACTTACTTTCGTCGCTACCACATTTGCAGCATTTACTGAACAGTCTGCTGCAGAAACTAAACAGCCGCACACTGTTGAACATCAGGATGAAGTACAGTATATACAGGATGGTCAAGACCAACGCCTCGTACCAGTCCACCTGCCCGTCCCACACGATCACTACCAGAACGCTAACATTCACCATGTATATAATAACGTCTCTAGTAACCGGCAGGGGCTCAATTTTGATTAACTGAAAATAATTAATTGTTACCATTATAACCTTTATATAATTGATAGCAATAAAACTATTTTCATCACACTTGCTGTCTAAGCGCGCCATGGCTTGCGCGCGTAGCGGGAGTAATAGAAAAGTGAAATTCCCTAGGGAGTAATAGAAATGTCAGTACGTCATTTAATAATATTATGTCTTAAAACTTATTTTTTGGTTGGCAAGTGTGATGAAAAACATTGTATGCATCACGGTCGGTAAGCGGAATACTACTTACTACCCGTACGTACTTACCTCCCTTGATGCACAATGTACTATTATTAGTACCTACGGTACATTAATGAGTAATACAGTTATTACAGATGTAGTGAACATAGGCATGTTCATCTATTCTTCACATATTTCCATGAAAATATAAAAACAACAGAGATTGGAAACTATATTTCGTTCATAATTTTAAACGATAATTCACTACACTTAAACACACACTTTAAGTACTGCAAAAGGAGTATACTCGTAATACCAAATCAATAAGTCCACTCGTTTTTATTTTTCGATTGTATACAGCGTGTTTTTCTTCATATGCTATAACTTTAACGGAAGCTTATTTAGGTCAAATATAACTAATTTCTCTAAGAAACTAGTGTTTTAACTCTTACTGTTATTGAGTTATTAAAAAATTAAGTTTAATCACTGAACATGTGTATTGAAATAGAAATAGAAATAGAAATAACTTTATTCGCAACATACACAAAAAACCACAATATATATCAACGAAAAATAATTTACAAATAAAAGCGTGTATGCTACGAAATGGCCTCATCTCAGCATTTTTATTGCAACCTTTATTACATTCTACTTAATGTTACTTATTTTGACATGTGCCGTCAGTTACCTGAGATTAACTTTTATTTTATTCTTAAGGTTCTCTCACACTTACCACTTCATTTATTATGTATGAAAACAAAAAAAAAACTTTTTTATCGAATTTTCCAAAAGCCTGTATACCAGATAACTTCTATTAATGTCCCAAGTAACCTGTCTTATTTATAGCATATCGAAACGAACACCCTGTATATCATCAAAATTGCTTTGCATGAAATACCGTAGAGAGACAAATTTCAGTGCTCGAAAATATAAAATCACTCCTCTAATTAAAACTCGCGTCGCAACATCATCATGATTAAAATACTATTCATCGTCATCTAGTGCACTCACTCTAATTGCCGCAATGCCACCAATGGCGGCCACTCCGAGGGCATTAAATATGGCGGACCCGATGATGGTCCCTATGCCCATGTCCGACTCTGTTATGAACGTCGAAATAACGTTCACAAAGAATTCTGGCGCCGACGTTGCCACCGACATGAACGTTGCCGCTGCCACATTCTGAAACAGGCCAAACATTAATATTTGACTATATTTTTATTTATAGATAATAATCACGTATCACACGGCAAAAGGGATAATCCGGAGTGGTTTTTCAAACCAGTTCAAAATCCAAATTAGCGTACGAGAGATTTATTTCGAGTAATAAAACCAGCCTCAAATTCCGCCTTGCATAGCAAAAATTGTTACATAATATCTGTAAAAATATATAATCATATACCTTTGGAATTTAGACAGTTGCCTCACAAATTGTTTGTACCAAAGTTTCGTGCCTGGCTCAAGGAGAAGTGTTTTTACAACATCAAAGAATATTTTGACAGTTGAAACATCTAGCTTTAATTTCAATTTCTTTTTAATAATTTTAATTGCTTGTGTACTGCCTTAATAATTTATTTTAGCTATTTTTAAATGATATTAAGTTGACATACACAATATTTTTTTTTATTATAATTATTATTTATTTTCAATCATGTTTTTATACTATGTGATATGTGTTGTGTGATAGTTCAATTATTTTTGGTTTAATTGTTATTGTAATGAAGCTTTTATTGTAATTTTTGACATTATTTTTATTATGTTTTAAATTTAAACGATAATTAGGCAAACAATATTTTTCTATTAAGATGTCGATGTGTGTATTATAATATACTATGAAAATTTTGCATGCCATTATAATGGTGAATTGTGCTGAACTGTATTACCTGTTTTTATGTCATCTGCATTTCTTTGTAATTACCATAATTCTAAGCAAATAAAAATATGACTATGACTATGACTATGACTAAATCGAATGTCTTCTAATCTAATTACACGTATTTATTTATTATAAAACCTTAGGCGCCTAACATGGTTTGAGCACTATAGGTATATGATCGTATATAATTTATGTGATTACAATCACATGGTTTTCATTGTTCTGCTATGGTGTTTGCCGGATCACTAACAAAAGTAAGTAAGCTGATATCGTTTTCAACCCTGGATTACAAATAATTTAGAATAACACGACACCCAACCAATCATTCAGAGATGCAGCCAATATAATTATCCAATCTCTCATTCATTAGTGTAAATAATAGTACCTACATACTTATGCAGATTGCTTTACAGGAAATGAAATACGTTTGAATCAAACAATGTAGTTTGAAATTCCCCACTGAAAGAATTGACTCACCTGTGGTATTTTCAAGTCGTCGCAAATATTTTCCACGCAAGGAATAAAGTAGTCGTTGCATACTATAGCCAACAGTGTGAAAGAATATATTCCAAAAATCACATAGAGAAGGAATGCTCCTGACCGCAATTGATCATCTAAAAGAAAAAGTTACATAATAAGGTACCTATTAAAAAAACTGGCCTAGCCTCATTATATTGTAATTGCTATCTTTCTCCTGTGTGTTTTAAAATGTCCAATGCGCTTTGCATAGGCATACGTGCCAAAGCTCTTCACAAAATAGACTAATGCATAATTTAACTTAAGCTGAAAGCTGCTTCATATTTTGAGATAAAAGCCGAACGAAAAAGATAGCATTGAACTATTGTTAAGCGTATAAAATGAACAAGTACTTACCGTTAAACAATCCGTCGGGGAAACTTTCAATGGAATTACCATCGACACATTGGGATTCGGCCACCACATCCTCGTAGCGCTCCGTCCTGGTGCGCAGCCACGGGCTCCAGTGCCACGTATCTCTCTCCTCCTCCAACTTCCTCGACAATTCTTCTTTCATATAAACTACCTCCCCATGTTTATTGACCACAGCCAAGAAAACCGATTCATCAGTGACATCTAAAAATGTTTTCAAGTTAGCCCTTGTTGTCGAATATTTAGGTGTAACTTTTATTAAATATTAATTTACATATTTAATCGGTCTGAGCAGAAAAATGCTTTAGATAACATAACAACCAAATCAACTGATAACCTCGATAAAAAATTGTAAATCGCTTCTTAACATCACATTATTAACAAAGAGTAAAAAAGTAGTTATTTTTAGCATTAGTAGTTAATGTCGTCCGCTCGAGTGGACTTATGGTTTGACAATAATCGATAACCAAATTTTGACATCAGCGGCGCTTTCCCACTTGAGATAAACCTGAAGGTTTTTTCTACAATGATCGGTTCAACACGTTACGTGTTAAAATACAAAATTATTTTATATGCTTAGTTTGTTAAATATTAATCGTTTACTTAATGTTAACAAAATGTATTAGATACCCAAACACAGTTGAGGTATTCAAAAAATAAAACATGTTTGACTATTTTTTGTAATTATTTGAGGACTGTACCTCATAACATAACTTGGAATGCTATGTTGGAATGTATCAATTTACGAACTATAATTCTGGAAATAACTTTCGATAAGATATCTCTTTTAATTTGCGTTAAAAACCCGACGTAAGTACGACTTATCAGTACTTAAATATAGACAGATCGATGTGACTAACGGGGAATCAGTCATGCCCAGTGGCTTAAGTGGTAGATTAAACGACACTATATTTTGGCATTATTACTCTATAATCGTATGTGGTAAACTGACTCATTTCTCACCGCATTCTTCTTATCGTCTATGTATGCCAACATGGCATAAAGTTTATTCCGTCTGACTGACTCAGACGTGTTGGTTTTCATAATTTTCCTTAAATACAGATTAATACTTACATTCTTCGTGTGAAATGTATATTATCTCAATCATTGGATGATTCCGTCTTAGTACGACGACAAACGATTAGACGCGGTCATCATAAGCCTACTCGACTGTTAAGTTGGATAGGTAACCTCCATTCTAAATATTATGCGTACTTAGAATGGAGGTTATATTTTACATATTTGGAATGGACTTTGAAAACAGTGACGATACTTACTGAATAGTTCTATTGCCGAGGTGTACGAGATACAGAAGTAAACGGCCGCCGCAAGCAGCTTGAGACCGGGCGCCATGGTGCTCTCACGGCCCTGCCGCGCCGCCGCTGCGTATCCCGTACTTTAACACAAGTATTAGGTAGCTTTAAGTTCAGTCACAATATTTACATGAACATTTGTACAGCACACTTGTGCATATCCACCGATCACATTTTCGATATTAGCTCCATTCATAGCGCCCTGAATGAGGACAAATAGGTATGCCTGGTTAAATGCATTCATCAATGAATGCTGAAATGATAATTAGACAATTGTTGTATTGTCGGGTGCCATTTACATCTTAACAAAATAATTATCCTAATCGTTATGTAAATGTTGTTTGTTTGTACTACCTAATAAGTAGGGGAAACCTGTACAAAACTGTATACCGGGATAGAACCGTAGCCTCTCTTATTTTTGCTCGCGTTTTGAATATCCCTTGCTTGAGCCGCACGTAGGATACAGCCAATACATAGGATCAACCAAAACTCGTCAAGTTCTACGCTCGCTACATGAAGTTATTTAAATTTATTGTTTTGAGGCGCTCTTAATGTTAGCCCTGGGTTATATAACGACTGCTCAAAGATTGGTATAATGTTCCGAAAGCCAAATTGGAAGACCGATACAATAGTTTGGACAGAGCGACGATATTTTGCAGCTACAATGAAAGGAATGAGATATTGGACAACCACTATACGGTATTGTATGGTATTGTATTGCCACATAACCCCATAATAATGAGATCTTTAGAATGTTTACTTTTTTCGTACTTCAATTGCGACTCAAACTTTTGACCTCGAAGGTATTGTTGATTAACCTGTCTATAATTAAAACGATTACTTCATTTTACTTTTCCTTTCATTTACATTTTATAAAAATTTGTATCCTTAGTGTCACGGTTTTATCCCGGTCTCTCCTACACATGGGTAGAGGATTTATGTACGAGTATAAGTTTACGTTTTGTAAACGGAAATCTAGTCTGCTTTAACAAAATTTGAAAAAATCTAAAACGATTTAATTGCGCAAACAATATGCAAAATTACGCAAAAATATATTAATTTATGTCTTTTTTTATTTAACTGTAAGTACTTACATCATACAAATCTAAATCCTTCTAATTGACTAGAAGTCAATGATTTGAGTTATTCAACGTAACACACTGTCATTAGGTACCATGCTATCACAACGATAGCTGCAATGAATACAGGGTGTAAGTCTAATACGGGCGAATCTCTTAAGGGGTGTTAGTTTACGATATAATAAGTACATTCAAATAACTTGTACAGCAAAATGAGAAACAAAATCAGAGCAACAAAATTTTCCATACAAAATAATTCGGCGCGCAATGTAAAGCAACATACGCTAGTTAAGCACTCGTTGACAGCTAATTTCAAATGCAGATGACATAACTGCCAAATCAACAATAACAAATGTTCGTACCTACATTGCTGCTCCGATAATCTTAAAAAAATTCTGTGGGGTCTAAATTAAGAGTAACTTTAAAAAAATCTTGTAATCCATGATTACACTAGTGAATCCCATGCCTGGTTTAATTAATCGCCCGTATTAGATTTACACACTGTATAACTACAAGGGAGAACTAAAACGGTTTGAGCCTTAGGTTCACATTACTATAAAATATGATACTGGTATTCATTCTGATATTTTCTCAGCATAACAATTATATTACCGATTGTTTTTCTTCTGGCACAAATGGAAAATGTGTTATGGAATTACTAGACAAAGTATGCATGCGATTTCCTAAGTAATGAAGATGGATGGATTGTAGGAGCGCTTTTGCTGCGAAAATTGGTTACGTCAGTTACCAGAGAAGCTTTCTTTAGCTTTGAAGTAATGGAGAAAATTTCACCTCAAAGTACTTACAAAAATAAAGGTCAACACAAAATATTCATTAGCACCCATTTTGAGATTGTTTGTCTCTGAGCTAACTTAAAGAGCAATTTACCCTATTAACTACAGGGTGAAACGTGAGTCGTGAACAGTAATACGTTTTTCTAACTCTATAAACAACTAACAATTGAATGCCCCACAAGTTACTTAGAATTAGCAATTTTTTTTTGCATTTTTTGTGGCTTTTTTAATCGTTAAGGTGTTTTTCAGAAATGATAACGGAAATTTAAGTTATTTAAAACGTGAAATTTAAAAAATATCGTTTTATTTTACACGAAATGACAAAATTGACGTTATTAATTACTTCAATTTGAAGAGGTAATTTAAATAATTCCATTAATTTGTCTTAAAACGCTTTTGGATGTCCTAAAGCCAAAAAATACAAAAACATAAACCCGAAAAAATACAAAAAAATAATATATAACTTGTCAATTTTTAAGTAACTTGTAGAGCATTTAATTGTTAGCTGTTTATAGAGTTAGAAAAACGTATTACTGTTCACTACTCATGTTTCACCCTGTATATGCTACTGTTAGTAAAAGCGGGCAGAAAAAGCTATTACATTTGAATCAACGAATGATCGGCCTTTGCCTTAAAATATTTACTAAATATGGCTATGAAATACTTATAAAAAGACGAAGACAATGATACCAGAAGTAGAAGGTACTCATTCAAAAATTACACTAGACAGTAAACGCATTTACTAAGCAATGTCACCGGCAGCCGGTAACCGACGACGTGTCAGAGAAACCACCCTCAAACATTTGCGAACAAAACATTCGAACGTCGTCGGCGGCGGACACGCGTCGGTCGCCGGTCGCCGGCCAGAAAACCCACGGCCTAATCGTTTCTAAGGATACAACTTTGATAAACCACAGTGCACTAGAACATCTAAGCAATAGAAACCCGAAGATTTCAGTTTTTAAACTATCAAACTTTGTAAAATTGTAATAAAATAAAATTATTAATACTAATGAATACAATTATAACCATTAATGACAAGAATCAGAATTTCAGACCGAGAATTACTCAATATTTTGTTGATCTTGATGATAAAAAATATTTAGAAAGATTAGGATTGCTCCTAGGCAAAAGTTCGACTGTGTAGAAAATTAATATTATCGAGACTAAAATAATTATTAGCTTAAGTATAACTAAGGGCCCGGCCACATGACCATGGTGCGGCGTCGTAAACGTAAAACGGCGCGGCGTCGAGGCATTGCACGTTATCGCACCGTGGGAAATTACGGCGCGGCGTCGTGGCATTCCTAGTTGTTACACCGTGCGAAATTACGACGCGGCGCCGGGCAAATCCACGTTGTCGCGACGGGCAGTTTAACGTTGCGGTGCCGTGTGGAGTAGATGCATTACGTGTTGCTTTTTTAAACGAAGGGATATTTTCCATAAGAGTTCTTCAAAACTTGACACAGAAATTCTAACATAATCATAAAACTTGTGATCACTTGATTTCAGTGCCTTGTACTTCCTTATGAAATGACTTCCATCATGATTTATAATAGAAAGATATGGATTTAATCCAATATTTTATTTTCCTTTATGTTTCTTCTTATAAGTAACAAGAGCAGAATACATGTTATGGGAACCATGTCGAATTGCAGACTGATCGCAAAAATGTTTGGAGAAGTATGAGAAGGTACGGCGTCGTGGTACAACGTGAAACCGCACCTTGCATCTACTCCACACGGCACCGCAACGTTAAACTGCCCGTCGCGACAACGTGGATTTGCCCGGCGCCGCGTCGTAATTTCGGACGGTGCGATAACGTGCAATGCCACGACGCCGCGCCGTAATTTCCCACGGTGCGATAACGTGCAATGCCACGACGCCGCGCCGTTTTACGTTTACGACGCCGCACCGTGGTCATGTGGCCGGGCCCTAAGGCTTGGAACAAACCTTTATCAATTCCAATATGGGTGTTCGTGAGTCGTGAGTACCTATACCGACAGACTTGAAAGGTGTATTCCTGACCACATTTTGAGGCTATAATGTCATATGAACATTTCTGGATTCGGCTTAGTTTATGAGATAATGAACATGTTTTTCAAAAAACTATTTTCATCATAAGTCACTGAAAAATGCCTGCACGATAAAAAAAATTACGCTAATAGTTTTCATCTCGATATATTCACTGATTAAAGTTTCTACTAAATTCTCTAAAATGAAAAAAAGGTTTCAGAAAAATGTTCACCTAAAAAAAATTCAAAATCCTTAAAAAAATTCTTTCCATACAATTTATTACTGGCCATGTAGAAAAAATTCAAAACAACACAAAAAATATTTTTTTATTGTTCGTAAATGACATGTCTCATTTTTATTACTTCTTTTGTCATCAAAAATGCATTGGTATTTTGTAATGTCGTTCGGTATACTCACGAACAACCTGTATTTGCTTTAAACACGACAAAACAGACCTTGAATGTGACACCAATTTCTCTCTTAAAAAAATAAATTTACACTAGCCGTTCTGAAAAAGTTTCTTATAGGTACTTATTTATGGCTTTAATTTCAATATCTCATGTCTCAAACTGTATATCTTAGATTTCAGTTCACATACCTTTAAAACATTTATTGATAAATTAACATTCAAATTATATCTAATAACTGTTATCTTTACACTTTTGTGTTGATCATGATGAGATTGTGCTTGCTTTTGCTATTAACCAATGTGTGTACTTAATGTAATTTTCATCGAAGATAATTTAATCTAACTTTTTACATTGATTTTTTCGTACATGTTCATATAAGTATTGGTAACAAGTGCATAAGAATCTTGATTGATTACTTTTTAATATACCTACCAGATAAGTATATTATGTGTGCATAAAATGAAATTATTTATTGCCTTACTCGTATACATACCTAAGTTAATTCCACAACACGATACTGTCATCGGAATGCAACTTTCATCTGTTATCTCTGAGAATTATTATTTACTGATATCATCTTTTTACAATTAAGGAAAACGCATACAAATAATTATGGGGTTCAAATAATTCGCACCTCATGAAAAAACGCAACAAGTTTGAACGCTGTGTGTGCAATCTATGGGTATTTTTAAAACTGTACGAGTGTGTAGGTACATAGGCATTGGTAAAGTTACGCGGATTTCTACATTTTATTGGGTTTTGGCCGTTACACAGTAACTATTTACTTATTTTTTTCAAGTGTAGACGTTTTATTGACAGTCAATTTCTGAAATTTACTGCTCATTTCATGGTACAAATCTATACAAGATGGATTTCTGCGCAAAGATATCTAGCTATAAAAACAATACCATTCGTCGATATCTCCTGCGACAGAGATGATTCAATGAATCATCCCAATTGGACACCGTGAGTTAGTGTGTCATGCTACATTCACAGACATGCTCGCCCCGTTTCACCCCTCCCGAGCAAGTAATCAGCCAGGTGGGGCAGCTAAAGAGGTCGAAAAGTTAAAACCCCAAAAGTACAGACGTCTCGGTCTCGACCTCGAGTAGTTATGCCATTCAGGGGTTGACACTCTAGCCCGTGGATTATAATCAGTTCTACCTATAAATTGAATGCGTCGTGGATTAGATGCCATTCAGGGGTTGACACTCTAGCCCGTGGATTATAATCAGTTCTACCTATAAATTGAATGCGCCGTGGATTTTTCGACTTTTACGTAGATAACATAATTTATTTTTAGGTTTCTATTGTACCTATTCATTCATCTTTAAAAATTTATTATGTTTACAAAAATACATCGGCATACTTAATATACGGATAAAACGTTGTTCGCTGTGGAGAGACCGGATTTGTAAAGGTTGGGGTTTACGGGTTAATATGTAAGAGGTCTGTATGTCGTTTGTCATTTTGAAAGCAAACAATTTGCGTTATTTATTGCTTGCACAATTATTACAAGTATTTATTACAAGTTCTTTCAATGCTAAAAACATATTTAGGTAACTATAAATGTACTCTATATAAATTACATTGGTATTTAATGTTATTTACCTATGTGATTTATATATTTCTAATTAAGTATGTTGCCATTGTGTGTAGGTATACAGGGTGACTTTAAATTGGTGATACACAATAATAAAACATGAATTTGTTAATGGTTTTGAACAACTTTTACTATGGGACCAAATATGAAAACTCAAGAAAAAAACCGACACTTCCATAGAAATGTGCTATGATAAGTTGACCAAAATGTATGGAAGCGTCCATTTTTTTTCTTGAGAGTTCATATATACTTGGTCCCATAGTAAAAGTTGTTCAAAACCATTAATAGATTCATGTTTTATTATTTTGTATCACTAATTTGAAGTCACCCTGTATAATGTGATTAAATCTATCAATCGCTGAGCAACCATATTGAACAATTATTTAAAGAAAAAATATTTTATCAAACTGTATGTAAATACCTACTTACGAGTATGTAGTTTGGCGAAGTTTATTCACATTTTCACTTTGAGATAAAATAGTGATTTACACGGGTGTGTAAATGTCTTACATTTACACTAAGCAGCTATATTTTTATTTTGTGTTAATTACTTATTTATATATTCAGAAAATGAAACAAAGAAATTAATTAAAATACATCTTATTTTATTTGCGGCACTGTGGCTGTGGAATACTTTGCACAATGTTGGAAGTTTATTTGCAGACTTCCCATACAGACTGCGTAGCTACTGAACCCGATAAATGATTGATTGTTAGATTACGATATTTCTTTTGGCTTCGTCAAACAGTAACAAGTAATATAAATTAAGTATTAATTGTTAAGCCAATGACACCCAATTTTTGCAGTTAAATGTATTAAAAATATATAGTAAATATAATAATATGTAATACGTTAATTTCACTTGCACTGGGTTTCAGAAAGTCTTCAGTACGATCAGGTTGGAGAAGTGAAACAGCGAGGAAACTAATCCTATGTGACATAATTAGTATATTTCACTGCAACATTAGTTGATATATTTCACTTACCCAACTTGACCATAGGTACATGATTAACACTAATCACTATTCGGCTATTTAGTGCAAAATTAAACAAAACAGACCAATCGCTATTGCTCAATATTCTAAGATTCACAACAAGTCATTAACCCAATTGTTATTAGGTATTTGCCCTTTCTCAAATATTGCCACAGTTCTTATAAGTTATCTGATAATAAAACAATGACTTTAATGTATTACTAACCTTATTTAAACTGGTGCATACGTCTTACGAGCTGTATCTGAACAGCCAATAAATGTATATATCGATCTACACTGTACAATCCTCAGAAATCATTTACGACACTGACAGACAGATATGAATGCGAGGGGTTTTTAAACAGATAATCTGATTTGATAAGACTCCATCGTAATGATTAGTAGATCCAATTACACATAACTATGCTATTGTGCTCGATCGAGCGAAACAATTAATTAATGTAACCTATGTTGTTCACCGCAGACCACTCGTTTTTCTGCGTAAAGACTGCGTAAAGAGTCTTTTGTAAGTGATTTCTCTATGACAATAAACAACTGCCGGAAATGCAGGTAATGAGATGTGTTGATGCCCAACGGTGAGCAATAGTACATTATTATAGAGGACGGGAAACGAAGGCACTACAACAAATCTCGGCGAGAAACAGGGTTACAGGCCGCGTATCACTATCTGGCCTCAGTTCCTTCGGCCAGATATATCTACTTGGCCTGTAACCCTGTTTCTCGCCGAGATTTGTATAGTGCTTTTATCAAACTTGCCATGAAATAAAACGAACCGATTTCGCCGAACCATACTACTTAATTTGTAAAGGCTTTTTACTTAGTAGTGCACGCAGCCGTAATAATTTAAGTTTATTTAATTCCATCCCAAAGTTTTCAACACTTTACAGGCTTAATGGTCTATGGCTACAATAGTTTTATTTCATTTATAATTATCGCGGTAACCGAAGAAAATTTTATTTGTTATTACCTATTTAGTCGAGTCAGTGAGGCGATGAATATAACGTGTTATTTATCTAATGTTAAGTTCTTGATTAGTTACAACTGTCGGTATCTCGGGTCCCTGGTTTAATTATAACGCTTCGTTGACACCAATATCAACACCGTATGGATAGTTTAATTATTTACAAAGTTGTGTTAACAGGTCAATCCCCACCAAGTTCATTAAAATTGACCTATTTCAGTTATGCGCACTGATCCCCGATTAGTAGCCCCTGTTGGGCGATAGCTACCTGGGTGCTTAGCCAAGTTGCCAATCGCTAACGCTTAATCCTCAATCGTAAACGAAAGGCAGCAAACTGTCTTTGTCACACTAATATGAAAGAGTGACAGAGAGCAAAAACTACGATACGCTACTAAGCGTTAGCGATTAGCAACTTGGCTAAGCATCCTGTTCAGATTAAACTCATGCGGCCTTCCCGTGCTCCTCCATACGGTGTATTATTCGGTACCCTGATAAACTTACTCCTTTGCAAATTACTACGGTAATTGCCTTCACTCACCTGTCTAAGGTCTGATTTATTCTTCAGGGATTCGTCTCCCTACTAGTAAGTACTATTAGGTACACGTTAAATTCCGAATCAAATTAATAGAGCGAGGTGCATTTACATAAATGACCTATTAATTGAACGTTTGATATAAAGATACACTATCCTGTCACATATAACTGTGATATAATTAAGTATTTTATTGCGGAAGAATCCAGTAGGTCTATGATGGTACTGCGTGTAACTGTTCGTCGACGTTGCCGTCACGTTCTAACAAATATGCAAGTGCGAAAGTGACGGGTAGCACGATAAGTGGATAAAACGAGAAACTCATAAGCCACCAGGCGCTTCCCGTTTGTCCCATACAGTAGGTAGGTATGTGTGTAATGCTCGTGAGCACTGAAACTGTATTATTTTCGTAGTTGCAATTGTATTATTTTAATTTCCCACGAATCGTTATTTTAATAACCACTTCTTTTTCGTGTAGATAACTAAAGGGATTTATTTCACAAAACTTTTTGCATGCTATATTTCGATATAATTATTAGTATTTTTTAACTTTTTCTACTCTCGTACTTTTATTTGTCATTTACATGGTCGTGAACACACCTTTAAGCCCCTACCTTACAGATGTCAAGATAAGTCTATATTGTCTATTCCCTATAAACGCATTCGGTTTTACACGCAGTGAAAAATTTTGACCTCTCTAAAACAAGAGTTGCATAAAATACTATTACACAACTAAAGTATTTGAATTATTTATGCAGTATTTACCCATAAATACAGTTTCTTCTCGTTCATGTCACACAAAATTTGATCTCGTGTGCACACATTTTCCGTCGAGTTGTCTCACACTAACAATAAAGCCATAAGACCCCGTATATTTCCACATTCTTCTTTATGATCTAATATCTATCTTTGTAGGAAACATACAATGCCAAACCAGACATAACAAACTATGGCCGCTTTTGAAGAGTAAACGTAATGGCTAATTTAATTTACGGCCGCTGTAATACTACGACAAAGAAACAGAAACGGGGATTAACTCCTGCTTGTTTTCATTATCTTTTACTTTGAAACTGTTTGTCCTTATTGACACTTAGACATATTTCCCGCGTAAATCACAAAGAAAGTGATCTTCGTTTTACTTGCGCAATCTAGGGTTAACCAATAAACACAGAGTTAAGTAAATAAATACATTTATGATGGTATAACGTTTAAGTAAAGCTCACTGCCCTAGCCCTGGATTGTAAAAATGCATAGTTTCTCTAATACTTTACAGGTACAATATTTAAAATTTTGATGAAAGTCAAGGACCTGTATTATATAAAACTAATGATTTGTTGAATCCGACGTCACGATCATCATATGCAGTATTAAAAATGATTTAACGCATAACATTTCCCTTTTAAAAATCTCTCAATTTCGTGTATCATTTCAATCTGTCAGAACAGAGGCCTTGACCGATTCACCCTCGGTGCCTTGTTTAGACTGATCCAGTATTTCAAACCAGAAGAGTTGCTACAGTCTGCAAACATGATCACTAACTTACTTTTACTTGTAGGTAAAGGATCAAATACCATTTATGGTACAACTACTGTAGCCATACCATGAGCTGCCGATTCCGCGGCGTTATTAAAACGCGTTTACTTTCTTCGAGCGGGATGGATAGAAAGTAAACGAGCGTTAATAACGTAGCGGCATTTTATGGTAGTGCTAGGTGCTTAGACAAGTTGCCAATCGCTAGCGATTAATCGTCAATCGTAAACGAAAGGCAACTAACTGTCTTTCTCGCACTAATATGAAAGAGTGACAGAGAGGGAAAACTACGATACGCTACTAAGCGCTAGCGATTGGTAACTTGGCTAAGCATCCTGGTGGCTTATGGTGGTCTGGCGTTAATCGTTTGTCGTATTACACGTCACTTTCATGCCCGCATACCTTACTTACTTGTTACAATGTTACGGCAACGATGGCAAACAATTAAACACGAGACCATCATAAGCCTACACTTTACAGCTTATAAAAAGGATGGGGAAATGATGTACTGATAAGAACAGTAGACCGCTATATTATTGACGTACTTATTTAAATATCTCGCCGCGTCCTAAATAAGCTAAATTTGATTTCTGTACATAGTTATGTTACCTATATGGATACTTATAGGGCTATTCTGTCTTTCCCTCTCGTTAAATAGAATCTTCGAAGAATCGCGCTATATACTCATTTCGTGTCTTCGAAAAACGTATTACGTGTTGCCTTACTTCTTACCTCATTTGTGGGGGAGGGGGCTATGATAGTGTTTATCGTATATCTTGTCATATTCGAACTTAGGTACGTGACAGCTCTTTTTATCCGCTACGATAGACGATCACGGCCACCATAGACCTTCCAGAGCGTCCAGTACTTGTACCAGTTGCCTGGGCAGTTTAAACGGGACTTGACTCGTCAGTGGGTGCCGAACAATATCAGCTATATTGAATTCAGTTTTCAATAAATGCTTTCACTGCAACGTTTAAAATATTTCTGAAATTTCACATATTGAGAGGGTATGATTGACACCTTAACAAACAAAATTGCGAAATGTTCAATATTGTCCATAATGTCGAACAACACAGTTATTAATCTATATTGCGTCGAAATCACTAAATAATTTATTCATCTATATCGTAAAACCGGGTTTCTTTAGCCCAAAGGGTAAAGATTGTCCCAAAAAAATAAAAAATGTCTGGCCATGCTCAGTGTAGGGTTATACGTAGTTATTCAAAAATGGCTATTATTGTATTCATGATGTTATTCATATTTTTTGATCAAAAGTTACAGTTGATCCCTTTTTTTTTTATTTAGGAATCTAAAATATTGACTGTAAAAATTAAACCTAAAAAAAATTTCCTTTGAATAACTCGTTATACTCATGTCATGACGTTTCAAGTTTCAGTTTCGCTTGCTTAGGTCTCAATATTTGTATGATGAGATTGATGAGTTAAACATCAATTCCGATCTTCGTCTTACATCCTAGGTATTTTAGTTTTATTCTGGGACTAGGTCGATCTGTGTAAAATACCCATTATCCTATTATATACCTACTTACTAAAGTCGTTCTGTAATTATTGTAATTAATATCCTATGGCTATGATGATTCCATAGACGCGTTAAAAATGTCTAAAAATATATGTATAATTTAAAATATAATTGGTAGTAAATATTTCTTTAAATAGGTAGCTGGATAGCTAAGAATAAGGAACAACAACGTGAATACTTATTTAAGAAACAAGTAGGTAAATGTATAATATGGTAAATACCAATCACTAACTAGGCTACAGAGGCAGCTGAATTGTCTATTTGATACAAATAACAAACAACACAAGATCAGTCAATGATCGTAAGTATCGTGGGACGAGCAGTAATTTTATACCATTAACATAATAGTATACTTTAACAAGTAGCGTCCGGTATGTACATCGACACTCAAAATTTAGTAACACTTGTGTTGTCTGGTTAATCTAGTTACCATGAGGGACATGAGGTAACGCAGCGAAGATTGAATTAATTAATTCACAAATAGTATATACTTGCGTTTAACGATTCTGAAGGTAGGTATAGGTACTTAGCATTTCTTATGCCGTCATACTTACTTACACGAAACATATAGAAGGGGTCCGCAATGTACCGAGGAGAAGTTTCATAAGTTACGAAACTTCTATACAGAATGCTCTCGGCGATTTAAAATTTACAAATAATTTAATCTTGCCAAAACCGTTGTGTATAGATGCCTTTTAAGGTATATTTTATGATTTGTTTACTCAATTGTGAAATACAATAATCTCTATAACACTTTTTTATAAGTTCTCATGGAAGCATTCTCAATGAGAACTTACTCTTAAAAAAATTGACGATTAAGCGTTAGCGATTGGCAACTTGTCTAAGCACCCACTGCTTAAGGTATTGAGTAAATTACTTGCCAACTCGTGGTAAGCACTACGTGGAAAATGTGGTTGGTAGAAATATGTGATACGCCTTTATGGCACTCTGATACTTTTCGACCCTGCGTTTGTGTAAGGTATTCTTTCTGGTGACATTGAAGCGTAAAGGTGCGTTCAGACCAAACGAACATTCGCTATTCTAACCCCCCACTCTACGAAATTCGATCGTTACACAAAACGTGATTGGTTGATTTTGTAGAGCGGGGGATAGAACAGCGAATGGTCTTTTGGTCTGAATGCACCTTAAGGGTTGAGTTTCATCATGTATGTTGTGGTCATATCAATACAATCCAAGTTTTAAGATATGAAAAATAATAAAAGTTCAGAAAAGAATTTTCCTTCAACGGGCTAAAATGCATTAAAGAAAAAGATGTTAAATGTACTAAATATCCGTATAGTAAGAGTGAACAAGTTGGGATCCCTCAAAAATAAAAAAAACCACAGAGGTATTTACTTTTCCAATGCACTCTAGTATGTAATATGAAACAAAACTACAACTTGAATATATGTCATGTATTTTATTGACTGGTTATATCTATATATATGTAAGCCTTAGATACATCGAATAACAGCATTTTCTCACTCAGTATTTGACATTTCCGTAACGCATTTCCGTCTCCCATTCCTTTGATTTTCCAACGTAGAACTCTTTCGTGGCTAAAGGTCGATCCGGTAATATTCTATGCGTCTTAAAGGGTTTTTTGCGTTTACTGATATAATCACGTCTCGGGCTCTCGTGTCTCGAAATAGTTTTCAACGCATCGAAAGCTATTCTGAAGGTGAAGAATATTATCAGGTCAAAGCCAGATATAAGAGTGAAACCGAGCATCAGGCTGAGTAGGCCGCCGAACGAGGCTAAAAATAAAGCATTTATCAATAAAAGTTCCTAACTTAGCAACCCGCTAAGTATTGTTTGTCCCTTTCGCTCTTATATATATATATATGAATTAGACCGAAAGGGACTATCAATACTTAGCGACTTGTTAGGTTAGAAGACGTTTATGAATAAGGGGGTTAGTGAATAAATTCAATTAAGTACTGTTTTATTGCATTGTTATAATTTGATACTTAGGTATTAAATGGTTTTATTGATTAAATCAATATGAACTATGAAATGTATTCAATCCTGTGACGAATCTTCGTTTCGATAACACAAACCTAACGGGATTATTCCTAGTTTCCATACTTGAAATCTTACAGTGTTGAAATCATAAGTATAATATTTATTAAGGAGCACACAATAAATCTGTCATCAAACGCATACGAACCAAGAATGTTTTGCCAGTTCAAATAAACATCTCGCCGGTATCTGGTCGAGACTAAGTCGTTGAAGAACACATTCAGGAGCGAGCGGTTGTCCAAACTGACGTCGTTACTGAAACAAAACAGACCCTGTGAGTCAAACAATAGGAGTCATACTCGTTGAAATTCTAAACTACATGACTATAACTAATAAACTACCACGGGATTGATACCTTTAATAGTCATTTAGTGTTACGGAATGTATTTCTTATACTAGGAACATTATTTTCAATTTATCTTTTGTATGGCAACTGCTTATTTTACTCTAGCAATAAGTGATCCAGCTATGAGTACGTATAATTTTTCATATTTTTTATACAAAATACTTCACATCACCCAAAGGACCCCAATACTTCCTCTAAAAACGATGGGTAAGTATTTCGATAGACAATAATGTGAGGTACCAATGCTCGACACTTTATTGGCCCAAAAGATGAAACCTAGATATCTGTAACTTTCTATTATAAGGATATAACACAACATTAATTTAAGGCACCATGTATTAGTACATACCAGCATAGTATGTTTACCATGCCAGTGTTGATAACAATGATAACTGTCTATGTAGGTAGACTAATACAACATAAAAATATACAAGTCAGTAATAGTACATTACTATAGAGGACGGGAAACGAAGGGTTACAGGCCAAGTAGATATATCTGGCCGAAGGAACTGAGGCCAGATAGGGATACGCGGCCTGTAACCCTGTTTCTCGCCGAGATTTGTATAGTGCTTTTCTCAAACTTGCCATGAAATAAAACGAACTGATTTCGCCGAACCATACTATTTCATTTGTAAATAAACCATAGTACAGTATCGTAAAACATAAAAAAAAACATTCGCGCCAAACTTTTTTTAATCAGTTTGAGGTATCCTTTTACCTGTTGGTATAGACATTAGTTCTTAGGTTATTTTTTTTTTCTGTGGCTGAATGTCAAGACATAGTGTCAGAATTTGACGTTTCAAAACAAAAGACAGTTTGTTTGCAGTCCTAGGTGTGAAATAAATACATGAAATCTCTTTACATATCATCTTAGCTTATGCCACCGGATACATAATATTTCCGGGTTTAATTTAAAGTAAGTAACATCAACATTCCGTAGCAAGTTTGAGAAAAATTATTTACGAGTCAATTTAATTGTATTTTCATTGTACCTACTGTCATTTTTAATCACTCGTCAATTTATATTTCGTACTCAAATCGGATTGTTAATTCGAAATAGAAATTAATATTGGTCGAATTCAATAAAACAATAAAAACGAATCGTGCAAATTGCCCTGCTATGAACGTAATTTTGCTGCGAATTAGATATCAATTGAATAAAAATATTTAACAGGTTTTGTCTTTTGTTCGTTACAACCTTTGACGCGAAATAACAATGGGGTGAATAAAAGGTGTTCGTGAAAGAGGTGCTAACAAAAATGCAATCCCATTCAGTTTGGCTTGCTTTGCCAGGATGCCCAGGGCCACTTCCAAAGGGTAGTCGTAGTGCTCGCATTCTGGTAAACACTTCAGACCGGGCTCCGACTTGGTGTCATTTACTGCTCCTACAACAACAAAGCCTTATTTATAAACCTTCAATGATTATTTATAACAAAACGTTTCGTAGCAATTTTTCAACCCAGGTGTTGTATACATAATGTAGGTAGAACAGATATGCATGTATTGAGGGTAGGATTTTAGGGGTCTCCCTCGAGATCCCTAACATCGTTTGTCCTAAAATCACTTGCCCGAACTGTTTTGCACTAATGGGCATTAGCCCTATCGATCAGTTGCAATAACACTCATTTTCCATAATGTAATGATTGCCCTAAAACTCACTTGCCCAAATAATTTTTTACCATAACTGTTAAAAACCCTATTGTTATTTTGCATATTCTTTGAAATCCCTAATAACGTTTCACCTCATGTCATTTAGCCTAAATGTTGTTGTCCTAAGAGACAGAAGCCCTAGCGACCAATAGCCATAATAATATGTATTTATTCATAATGTCGGTAATGGTTGCACTATTTTTTTTATTGTTTATTAATTTAGCGTGCAGAATACGCTTAAATAAGCCTGTTTTTTTGGGAAAAACTTTTCCCCAAAATCAAAAATGGCCGAGATATTCGAACTTCGAGGTTATTTTTTTTTGTTGCAACCCAGAAAACTTTTCCCCGAAATCAAAAATGGCCGAATATACGACCTAAAATTTTAAAAAAAAGTTGGTTTTGGTCAGAATTACGATGAATGTTGTGTTATTCTGATACTTATTTATTCAAGAATACATTAAACAATGAGGACTAAATCTGCAGTGAGCGAGCGAAGCGAGCAAACAAAACCTTCCGGGGCAGATCCGACTTTTCCGGGGCAGATCCAGCTTTGCTCCCGCCTTAGTCTTCGAGGTTATTTTTTTTTTGTTGTAACCCAGACAACTTTTCCCCGAAATCAAAAATGGCCGAGATATTCGACCTAAAATAAAAAAAAAAGTTGGTTTCGGTCAAAATTACAATGAATTCAAGAACACATTAAATAGTGGGGACTAAATCTGACTAAATTTGAGTACAAATATAGGATAAACTACAATAGGCCTTACAAAGTTAGGAATTACGATTATTAGGATTATCGATCATTAGGCTTACTGACAATTATGATACATGACTATTATTGCATATAACGTTAGGATGAATAATTGATATGGAAAATGATGATTAGTATATAACGCATTAGGGAAAACAAAAATCATCCATACGATATTAGGAAAATTAAAGATATGGCATATGAGCGTTAGGACAAATGATCATTCGGATATAAAACGTTAGTGAATGCAAAAATAGGTCAAAAAACGTTAGGGATCCAGATATAGATCCGGATTTTAGATAATAAAATCAGTTCTTTTTGAGTTGGCACTTGGCACACGAAGTGTTTCATTGTGATTTCCATAAACATTACACCAGGTAATCAATAAACCACATTGATAAAATGATACTAAGATTATTTTACACTAGCCATCTATTCTCTTTGATGTCTTTGAATAGTAGAACAGGGTCGCGTTTTATAAAGTTACAATTTACAATTTCGCTGTTTGCCTCTCTTTCTAGCCAATATGTGCGTGCGTTAGAGAGGCAAACAGCGAAATTGTAAATTGTAACTTTATAAAACGCGACCCTGATGTATCTACAATTTAATAGGTACATAATAAATAGTAAACGCAGGAAAAACCAGCCAAGAGCTGGTTGGGTTATACTCAGTATATTCGAAAACGGCTGGGACGTTGATGTTCCAAATAGTTTTATTTTAAAGTGTTCTATAAGCGCACTATTCCTGATTTATTTCATATTTTTTGGACTCACGGATCAAAAGTTAGAGGGGGGACAATTTATTTTTATTCTGGAGTAGTTATCTCAAAAATATTGACAATAGAAAAAACTTTCTTTCAAAACTTATTATCCTTTTTAAGAGACCTATTCAACGATACCCCCCACTATAGGATTATAGAAAATAAAAACAAACATCCCCACTTCACCAGTTGGGGAGGTACCCGAAAAAAAAATATTTTCTACTTTTTATTCTACCACTTTTTCGGCATGATTAATATGTATACCTATGCCAAATTGCAGATCTCTAGTACTAACGGCCACTGAGCTATGCTACGATACGAACAGACAGGCGGACATGGCGAAACTATAAGGGGTCCTTGTTTACTACGGGACCCTAAAAAGGGCATTTCAATATGCATTACAATTGAATAGGTATTTACAGATTTAAGTCGTTATTCATTAAATGTATTTTCTACTCCAGCACTTAAATCTGTCAATTAAATTATTGTCAGCGGTATCCAAATTAACATCATTTGAGTAACGATAAGAAAGTATATTTGTCTATAGGTTCATATTATTTATGATAAGTGCTGAGCAGTAATCATAAATATGAATATAGGAGTTCTGTATTTTTTTTTTATATGTACAATTTCCATTTATCAGGTTTGTTTCCATTTGCAGTAGTAAGTAGCTTTAAAAATAATATTCTAATTTTTGGTTTCATTATTTAAATTATAAATATTAGATGTCATATACCAAAGAAAAACGACCAAGATCACCTATGTCCGAGATCGAACCCACGTACTCAGCTTTCGCGACTGATGCCTGTACCCCTCGGCCACTCGGTCTTTTATTTAAATCAACATATAAAAATACTGAAAAGCTTTTAAATAAATTAGATATTACAAAACAAAGGTAAAAACCATAATGAAACTTTTTATAATAGAATTATTCTATTATAAAAATTTTCATTTGACATTTAGATAGGTATTCTTGAACGCAACCACATTTTTCGTTATTGAGACCCGTCATATTTTATTTTTATCTGGGACGTATTTCTCGAAAGCTTGAAACTTGTAATACAAGCGGAAGTCCTTATCTAATTAATAGTGTCAAAAAGAGACTTTCACTTGTATTACAAGTTACAAGCTTTCGAGAAACGGGCCCCTGGTCTATGACATGTTCGGCATATGTGTTCGTTTGTAAAATGATGTTAAAACTATTTTAGCCTTTTTCTTTGTTTTGTCGAAGTAATTGTGCAAAAACTTAAGTAATTATGAGTGATTCAGATGAACTGATAATGAAATACTGAGATTTTACTTACTTAAACTAAAGAACAAAAATATTGGTTTACTTTTGTTACTTACTCTTAGTTGTGTGTATAACTAGCATGCTACCGCGAATAACGAAATTCGTAAATTTCGAGGATTTTTCTTTGTCACTCCAAAGAAGGCGTCATTAGATTGAGAGAGACAAATCCTCGAAATATGCGGATTTCGATGTTCGCGGTAGGGCCACTGTAGGTATTTATTGGTAGAAATTCATTATTTAAGTAGGTACCTATGTAACCCATTTTATTGTTCCGAAGTAGGTATACTAGGGTGTTTAGCCAAATTGCCAATCGCTTAACGTCAATCGCAAACGAAAGGCAGCTAACTGTCTTTGTCGCACTAATAAGAAAGAGAAACAGAGAGGGAACACTACGATACTCTACTAAAAGTTAGCGATTGGCAACTTGGCTAAGCATCTGGGTATGTATTTGGCTGTCGTAGAAAAAGTATGTATTAGATAAGATATTAATAATATATTACGTAATATAAGATGCCGAGCGAAAAATATATTTGTATATCCTCTGATTATTTTCAAGTTCTAGGTCCGTCTGTTCTTCAAATCAAAAACTTTACATTTAATTACATAACATATTTACTTCACGCAAAAACTTTATTCATGCAAAAAGCGTACTTGTAAAAAGTATCATGTTTAAAGCCCCATTATGATTGGTAGAGCGTGTTTTACCCAGATCGTTTTATTGTGCCCTGAAGGCATGTAGTATATTTAGCGACTATTTCTGTCGTTGTTATTAATCATCGTACAAACATAACATTGGGATATTTTATATAGGCACATTTGGTACTTATAGGCTAAGTAGGTAATATAAAATCTATTTTTGTGCAACAAGATAAACATACAAATTCAGTGTTCATTCGATGACACCAATGTCACTTACGAGTACCTACATACATCTTATTGAAGGTGCCTCGTAAGTATTAGGTCACCGACAGGCATTGGTACGTTTCCCTTAATATTAATATTGGTTGTTCTGTGAACCATCATACGCATAAATAAAACAAATATTTCATAAGTACAGAATACAGATACATTCTTATTTGTCGCAACTATATTCAGTGTCGGATACTGAAACTCATAGTGACAGTAATATGACTTCGGAAATTTCGGTAAAAATACGATGGCAAAGCATTATAACTGTAACTATAACATTAAGCTAAGCATTATAACTAAGTAGCTAAAATTATAAGTCACAAAACTGAAAGTAAGAAATAGGTAGCTTCTATGATTAAAAGGAAATCTAACATTTTTTTTTCATGTTTTTTTTTAATTGTCAAAGATACCCAAACTCCGTTTATCAAAAGTCTCTGGTTTAGGAAAAATAAAACAAAGTCCTATAAGAATATACTGCCAAAAACAAAATGCATAGATTAAACTAAGCACTTTAGATAGATTGCACCGATTGATACGCAATAACAAACCCCCTTATTCATAAACGGTCGCTAACTTAACAAGCCGCTAATAATTGTTTGTCCCTTTCGGTCTTAACAATGTGTCCATAAGAGCAAAAGGGGCAAACAATCATTAGCAAACGTTTTTGAATAAGGGGGTAAATTATTTAATAAGTATCTTACAAAACACTCGTCTACTGAATATTGGTCAGTTTACTACTTACCTAGTGTTTCTAAGCAATCCAAATCATTAAAATTGCATTTACGATGATCTTCTGAAATAAAATTAAGAGGTACTTCTTCATAACTTTCATAAATGTTTCTTTTCTATAGTCAAATATCAACTGTAGAATAAATAACAACAAACCTTGAGTTGGAAAGTAGAATGGCAAACAGTCACACGTTTTTTTTATGTATTGGACCTTCTTGAATGCCATACAATTATGGTAAGAGTAGTGTCGGAACTGGCCAATTTGACGCTGCAACAAGAAGCAATCGTCACATATTTCCTATGACATGTATTGCAAATGATTATCGGTGTCACATCGAGATAATAGCTTGAATGATGGCAGTAGTGAAAGCTTTTACCACCGAATATGTTCACGGCTTTTGCGTAGCACATCAAATAGGTATGTATACAAATCGTCCGTCGAATCTAAAAAATGTAAACAGGTGTAGGAGCATTTTCACTTTTAGGGACACCCAATTAGTTAAATACAATACCTTCAGGGATAATAATTCGATCGGCGTTTTTATATTATAATATGGCTTATAGTTTGTAAAATTAACACCAAAACTGAGTTATTATCAAAATTTTGTGCTTAATTGTCGTTACAAAGCTGACTGAAATTAAGGTTTTTTAACTTCACGCTAACTGGGAGATCCAAAAAGTGAAAATGCCCATAGCTGACTTTCTATGGAAAGTCAGCCATACCTGTTTACATTACATAATATATATATGACATCATGATGGTCATTACATTATATGACGTCTTTTACACATCTCGTGAAACACATTGGCAGATTTATTTTTACGTTAAAAATAAAATAATAAATATCCATAATTTTAACTATACATGTTTATGAACTTAAGGTTTAAGGTTTTAAGTTTACGATTGTGTTCTAAAAGTGCGTGATTATGAAATAATACAATTTTTTAGGTTTGTTTACATTATTTTTTTATTCTACTGACGAATGGTATACAACTACGTGAATGAGCTACCTACGAGCAGAGTTGGGCAAAAAGTAATATGATTACTCCTTCAGATTATGTACTTTAATAATGTAATTTATAGAAGTAATCATATTAGTTTTTGCCCAACTCTGCCTACGAGCTACTATGATCTTTTGCGATTTAGTTATTGTTCGCCTTGTCAGTTTCTTATAGCTATTCTATGGAACTGACACGATGATTCAGATTAGGAATAATCGCAGTAGAAGATCGCGGTAGCCCCCGAATTAAGGCCTAAATAATATTTTTTAAAACCTTACAGCTTGCAGATCACTTCGCCTACTCCCTACCTAGCGCTTTTCTGCATATACCTATGGCAAACTATAAAATTTACTAGTTTAAAAGAGACAATCATGGCAGGTGTGTCATTATTTCACCCTTAAGATCTGGCCTACTACCGCGAACACCGAAGTTCGTAAATTTCGGGGATTTCTCTCTATCACTCCAACGAAGGCGTCATTAGAGCGACGGAGAAAAATCCCCGAAATTTGCTGATTTCGTAGGTCGCGGTAGGGCTGCTGTAGTTTGATTAATTGCAAACAGACCAATTTAGGTTACTTTAGACAGGTACTGATATATTTACCGGACTTATGATATAGGTACTTGTATGATATACCTATAACACAAAAAATAGAATATGAAAAGGATAAGATGAATACTTATACAGGGTGGAAAGGGACGACGTTCCTTCCCGCTACCGACCGAGTCTACCAACCATTACGATGAACTTTCAGTATGGGACCAACATCGAAATATAAAAAAAAAAATAACCCCTCATACAAAGTGAGTGATTAACTGATTAGTTAGAGTTCAATAGTATGGAAAAGTCAATTTTCCATATATGCTTTCGAACAAGAAGCAATGATTGATTGATTTGCCTGTTATCGTTCTACGAACAACACAAAATTGTTTGTACTGTGTTGTTGTCTCTAATAAACGTTTTTACTTTCTTTGCTTTCTTATTCTTTCTAAAATAATTTCGGTATAATGCCGAGAATAGGCACCTACTTACTACTTCCAAAACTACATGGCGGTATTTCCCCGCCGAACCGCACATAAACCACTAAAGGCCTGGATTCACCCTTCCTTCATACCCTAATTAAATATATCTGTCAGATACAAATGTTACCTGTCATTTGCTATTATATGCCTGGTGAAAAAGATAATGACTATTTTATCTGATGGACATATTTATCCGGGAATTGTGAAGCCGTAAATATATTACTGGGTGAAAAAGCAACTACTTAATACTTTAGTCACCAGTTGAAAGAAGGAACCTGGGGCAATATGTTGTCAATCATAGGATACATAATAGGTGTCGAGTATGCGAATATATATTCATTAAATTGTATTTTCAATATATTAATCAATTCTTTCTGACTGAATGTTTATGCTGATAAATCATTTGGGAATCCATACCAAGTTCTAAGATAACGACGAAGGTTTATGTCGACCACCAAGATGGCATGGCGCCTTGTTGTAACGACTTCAATCTTCTAGGTAAGTACATTATTTAATAAGTAAATAACGAAGAAGGCCAGCCTCTGAAAATCAAATTTTCAAACGGTGTAAGTTCCATACATGTTATTTGGGAGTTATACCATTTTTCATTAGCTTCGCGGCTACGTTATCTATCAGATGATTCGGGCAGATAACTAGCTGGATTATTTAAATAGATTGATATCTATGTTAACGTTTGCGTCAGTAAAGTGCGTCATAAAATAATTACAATCGATAATTAGATCTTGAAAATTTTACTATAAGTAAGGAGTGAAAAGTGTAAGATATCTGACTCATTTCCAAAATATACCTATGAGTTAAAAATGTTACATTCGATTCGAATCAACAATTCAACAGTAAAATTAAAAGTATCGCAGATAATCATTTCTTTCAAACATTTTTGGCTTCGATTTTGCTGTTGCCATCTTGGAACGTCCTGCTATATAATTATCACCAATGATCACATTTCAACGCCTGTCATAATAGAACGTCCACGATTTTACGCGACTAACGACGGCAAGTGGCTCCCATAGGTATTTCGCTTCAGCTTGCCATCAAGTCTTGTAGGCTTAAGATTACCGTGTTGTGTTTAATTGTTTGTCGTTGTTGCCGTCAGGTTCTAACAAGTATGTAAGAGCGAATGTGACGAGTAGCGCGATAAACGGTAAAGAGGACCAGTAGGCTTAAGATGGTACCGTGTTTAATCGTTTGTCGTTGTTGCCGTCAGGTTCTAACAAGTATGTAAGTGCGAAAGTGATGTGTAGCACGATAAATAGATAAAACGACATCTTAAGCCACCTGGCAATACCGACTGTCTTTTATCTTTTTACCTCATCGTTGTAGTAACACTGCCGCTGATCCGGCAGGAAGGACTTGATTCCCGGCGTAGCGTACGTGCGCTCAGGTGACAGGGATATGAGCACCTCCGTGGCAGGGTTCACCATGCGCGCTGGTGAGTCCAAGTCTGGCACGTTGTACGAGTCGTCTATCAATACCTGAGTAACCAACAACAGGATGCTTAGCCAAGTTGCCAATCGCTAGCGCTTAGTAGCGTATCGTAGTTTTTCCTCTCTGTCACTCTTTCATATTAGTGCCACAAAGACAGCTGCGATTAACGATGAAGCGCTAGCGATTGGCAACTTGTCTAAGCACCCAGATGATACTATATAATAACTGAGTAAGCAACAACAGCCGTGTGGTGACGGCAGTAAGAACACATTTGTCACCACCTCAACTCCTCCTGCGGGTGTCGTAAGTGTCGACTAAGGGATTGAAGTGTCATTTACCATTATTTGATAAAAGATTGTTGATGGGCAGCAGCGTCATCATAGTGGACACATTACTGCGATCGCCAATCCGCTTGCCCAGTGTGGCGATTATGGGCATTTACCTCCTAATGCGTCTATACGCATAATTAATAGGAGAGGCCTACGTCCAGCAATGGACTATCATGGGCTGATGATGATTGATGACGATGAAGCAACAACAGATGATACACTATATAAGGGCTTGTCCATTAATCACGTCATACTGTATAGGGGGAGGGGGGGTCAAGAAAAAATCACCAATTATCACCATAGGGGAGGGGGGGTCATCGGACAAATCACGTGTAATTTTTTGTTACTCTCCAATCTCCTGAACAGCATTATAGCCGGAAAAAAACCTTTACATTTCTATAAAACACTTTTTAAATACTAAGTTTTAATAGTTCGCGAACATTTAATGGAAAATATCACCAAATATCACCATGGGGGGTCTAAAACAGGTCAAAATCGTATGACGTGATTAATGGACAAGCCCTAAGATACTACACCAAAAAACTGATACGTGTATAAGATATTATCAGGAAGTTTCTACTGTAAGGAACAAGTTTAAATTTTCAAAATGACGGGCGTTTGTCCGATCCTTGGATATTACCAGAGATCGGACAAATGTGCGTCATTGTTCGCAATAATATGGACATGAATTCAGAGTTGATTAAATGAATAATTAAACAAATCATTTCTTGAAATTTGATTTCGAAGCTTTAAGGTGATAATTTACAAAGGTTTTCATAGTTACCGATGTCAACTAGGTATTTTTGTGATAATGATTAAATGATGAATTATTCAATCAGCTTTGGAATCATGTCCATGTTAATGCGAACAATGACGCACATTTTTGTCCGATCTCTGGATATTACAAAGAATAAAATCCTTCACTGCATATAAGATACTACGCAGAAAAACTGATACGTTTGAGTACCGTAAACTGGGGTTACTTTGAACTTTGGGGTTACATTGATAAAAACTTCTTTTATTTTTTAATCGCGAATATCTTCCGTTACCAAACGCATCTGTATATATTTTTTTAAGTCTGGCAAGAACGATAGTTATCCTTATTAATTGTTTAGACACTTTAAATGAGTACGGTCGTTAGAATAGCATATCACGTGTTTATATTTACGTATACTTTTTGCTATTTTTCCTGTATAAAATAACTTCTAAACTAACAATAAGGGTAGTGAGGTAAACGGTTTTGAATCACGATTAACTTGTCACAAGTGTGTTTAGGTATACAAATATAACGTTTTTGGGGTCTTCAATTCAAACTAAGTACTTATAACAATTGTTTTTATTCAATGGGGTGTCTTGGATCACCTACATGGGGTCACATTGATCAGAATCTTACGTATAGTTGATTATGGTATGTCTATCCATTTGACTGTTTATTTTATAAGGAGATTGTTCTCTTTTCAATGTTTGATTTTTGTTTTTAATAAAGTTGAATACTGAAGTTTTTTTTATAATATATCGGGGTTACTTTGATCACAAATATTTGATCAAAATAACCCCAAAACGACGTAAATTATTGTAACTTTTGATACTGCGAACGGATTTATTTATTTTCCTAGGGGAAATTACTCCTGTAAGGGTTTACATTCAATTACCCTAAAAAAAACATAAGGTATCAAAGTAACCCCAATGTCAGTTTAACTTTGATTACAACGTTTTATTTTTCTATCTTCATACATTTTTAAAGTATCGTTTCAAATTTTTTTACCGAGAAAGATAACGAAAAGTTGATGTTACTATTTTATTTTTGGATTTTTTTACGCCTAATTTTAGAAGATATTGAAGATTAAACTTTAAAATTGATCAATGTAACCCCAGTTTACGGTAATCAAAATAACTATTTAGGTACCTATAACGTAGTGTACTTTAGCGACGGACCATTACCTATATATATGGTTTTATTTTCATTAGAGACCCAAACCAACAAAGTAGATCTGTATTTTTGATTAGCTGTATTACACTTTCGATAAAATACGGCTCCGATGGAATTTTTCATGGAAAAATTGCAAAAATTCTAATTTGAAATATTTATACCTACAAGTAGTACAGCTAAGACCTTTTTTTTATGTTGGTTGTATTAACATTTCCCTGAATTTATCGTTGAATCCATAAAACAGAAATTTTCGTTAGATTGGTTTGTAGAGACAAAAATGTACCTAGAACATTAAAAGAAATCTCCTAAAATGTATGGTAATTTCAATAATGACTTGCTATTTTTGTATCTACGGAATCATCTGACGATAAACTTTCGTGTTTCTTGAATTGGATGAAGTGTTCAGGGAAATTCCAATTTAACCTGATGTTAAAAATGGTACCATTTTTAGGTACTATAAACATTTAAAAAATATATTTGAAACCAGTTTGTTTCAAGTACTTTCTATGAAAAATTCCACCTGAGCTATATTCATTGACTGCGAGTGTAGTATCAGCATTCGCTGTGAATGTCTTCCATGTAAGTAATTATTACTAAGAATTTAAATCAACGGACATGATGTGTTTGTCCGTCGTCCCATTAGGTCCATTCCATGTGATTTCAACAAATCAAAATAATACGCCGCATGATATCGTGTTTCAATTAAAAATGGTGGATAACTGGATATAATCGTGAAATAAAACTATGAAAACGGATAAACTCGCGTATATTAACTAATTTTAACTTCATTCCGACGTTTCGAACACTTTACAGGGTTCGTGGTCTGCGGATGACACACCCGCATCATCATGTATCATTGTCATCCGCAGACCACGAACCCTGTAAAGTGTTCGAAACGTCGGAATGAAGTTAAAATTAGTTAATATACGCGAGTTTATCCGTTTTCATAGTTTTATTTCATGAGTAATCCTCGCGGTAACCGAAGAAAATATTATGGATATAATCGTTTATAAATGGCGGCAGAAGTGCAAATCCACTGCTACTTTTTTCACATTTGTTTTTCGATTTTCGTTCATTCTAATTAAAAATAGTTTAGCCGATTTCGGCATCTAAGTATACATATCGTCCATTAAATACAAAAGCGACACATGTCTTACTTTTTACAGGGGAGCTGTTTAAAGATTTTGTATTCGTTTTTTGTTCACAAAATTTTTTTACATCATTAATATTATATGTGTTATATATCAATTTGTAGGCATTTTAACCCTCTTTTGATGGGTTTGGTTATTAGAAAGTAATATGTGCTGTGCAAGCTTTTATGAGCGTCTACGTCCGTTTTGCATAAAAAAATAACATTAACTCTGATTTTTTTTTCCATCAAAGGCCACAAATACAAAAAAAATAAGCAGTTATTTCATTTAAATCATACATAAAATCATGTCTTAAACATAGAAATACTGTTTTTTAACAAAACTGAACCAGACAAAACTTTTTCTTACTGTTTCTTAACTTACATATTGTCAGAACATGTTTATAGCTACCGTAAACCAGGGTTACTTTGATTAATTTTAACTTTGGTTACATATTTCGATGAATTTAACGGACGTACTAGTTTAAAATTCAGATATAATTATCGGTTTTCTTCAAGAATCAACCTGCTATATAAAAAAATGTGGTACTTTTAGTTAATAAATATAACGCGATCAAAGTTATATTGTTGAGAATGGAATTTACTTTGATACCACTTATTTTACTATAAACCGGAAATATCCCACCTAAAAGCACGTAAATAATAAAAATCGGTTACATCTTTAGTTATTTGTTTTTTTCCCATACTAAATGATCCAAATTGATATGTTTTGACGGTTTACTAGTTTTTTCATTAGAATTGATGCAAGAACTTAATTTTTGCCGATACAAAAGTATATTTTTCGATATTTAATTGCAGAGATCCTAAAAATCTACTTATGATTAGTAATAACGTAACAATTTTTTTTTCTAGACGACATCACAGTTTAGTGCTAGTACTTGGGTACTACCTATGTAGTGAAGCAATAGGCATGATGACTGTCAAGTCAAATCAACATCTTTTTTCGTGAAAGATTTACATGAAATACACAAAAGTAACGTCACGTTTGTATACTACACTTATATTAAATAAAAGTTCTGACTGCAGTCTATATTTTAGTAATAATTTATTCGTGTATGATGCCGTGCATAATGTCTAATAATTTATTTTAAATACAGTCATCATCCCTATGTTGGCATTCCCAAAAGTGAAAAAATAAATGCTACTAACATAAGTTTTTAGATTCGTTAAAACATACAACGGGGTTAGATCTTTGTTTGTTATACTTGTATTGTATACAAATAATATAATAGGAAAGTATGACAAATACTTAATAATCCGAAGTTTATGCCATTATTGTTTCTTCGTAGTTGCAATTATAGGTACACATAATTCACAGTCATCTTCCACACAATCTCTAATATACTTTTAAGTAAAACGAACACAATACAAAGTACCACGTTTTACAATTACTGTTTTTATAAGATGTATTGTATTTTTTAAGATATCATGCAAAAGATACTCAATTATTCAATCTGGTACATTTATGGATTTTAATATTATACTGAATTAAAAACGGCTGTAAACGCAACAATGTTTTTAGAAACGTACTATGAAGTGTACATTTTAGAATCCTAACTGCCACATTCCGTATTGCGGCTCCTTGGTTTATAAAGAAATGTAAACCATACATATTTACTTTATTCAAAACAGCATCATGTATGAATATGGCTCCTGTGATTGATGCATTCGAATATATTTTTAATTCAAAAAGGTTGCAAATCCTAATAAGGCAGTTTTGATGAATGAAAAATCAAATTTTAGAGGATATTTTAAAATTAAAGCTGCCACCTTTCGTTTTGCGACTCCTTTTTATATAAAGAAACATAATATTTACGTATTTATTTTATTCAAAACGGCCACATCTACAAATATGGCACTTTTGCTTACATATTTTTTAACGTTATCACTTATTTTTCCGTT
>JALPQI010001254.1:0-120113 GCA_025490895.1 Thaumatotibia leucotreta | reverse complement strand
GTTCCGCTTATATTATTTTAGGGTTTCATACTCAGTCAAGGTAAATATATGGATGCGCGCGAAGTGCCAGATATATGTATACACAACATCTAGTATCATTACGGTTTACCTCTCATTTTGGTTGCATTTTGCATATAGGCGGATTTTTATTTTGTTGTAGCTTTTTAACATTTTCCAAATTCGGATATTTTCATATTTTTTCTACTCAGAATCGCGAGCTCTTTCGATCCTCATTAGCAAAAAGAAGTGTCCCAAGAATTCCATACATTTTTTGTCTTTCACTGAGTTACGGTCGAAGATAGTGTATGAAAAATAGTAACCCAATGGATTTTTTTTTTGGGACACTTTTATTTCTATCAGGATCGAAAGAGCTCGTGATTTTGAGTAGAAAAAATTAAAAAAAGTCCAAATTTGGAAACTTTAAAAAACTACAACAAAATAAAAATCTGCCCATATGCGAGTAAAGTAGCCGTACTGGGTGAATATCTAAGCGTTTCAACCGCCTAATTTTGTGGAATCATTTTTGCCGAAGATTCTACTCGCTACAATGTGCTACTCTGTCATTTGAAGGAGGCACGGTACCTTGTACAAATGACGAAGTATAACATTGAGACGTTTAGACGTTTCGGCAAAATAATGCCACCAAAGCGGTTGAAACGCTCAGATATTCACCCTACTATGAGTTGGAAAGTAAAGGATACGTTAGTTTTACTCGATACGTAATGCATTCTATCCCGCTCGCACTGACATATTGGAGCGAGCGTGACGGCCTGCTTTACGTATCGAGAAAAACCTAACACCGATACTTGCAAAGTCATGGTTATTGTTATATGATTAAAAAATCAGGCTGTATATTAAAATATTTACGTCTGTAGTACGTAAATACCAGAAAACATTAAAGTGTCCAATGGAAACTATAATTTTATGTGCATTTATGTATTTAATTTACCTAAAGAATTATACCCATTAATACTAAGTACCTATACTTGCCATTAGATATATCGCATTGGCTACGGTACTCAAAAATATCTGAGAATACACTCTAATGAATTACACTGGGTCGTTCGGCGCATGCAAACAATGTCGATTGACTGACAACTTTATACTTTGATTCGGCGACCGCATTAAGGTGCGTTCAAACTAAAAGAGCATTCGCTGTTCTAACCTCCCACTCTACGAAATTCGATCGATACACAAAACGTGATTGGTTGATTTCGTAGAACGGGCGCTAGAACAGCGAATGCTCTTTTGGTTTAAACGCACATTTAGGCGAACGACGAAGTGTAATTGCCTCAAGGCCGGGTCAGACCAAATGCGCGTCGTGGCGTATGCGTTGTAGCGTACGTAATGTCATATTAGATGGCACGCCACGCAAGTGGTGACACGTACTGTGACATTTCCGGCGCTACAACGCGCACGCCACGAACACGCGCTGCACACGCATCCGGTGTAGCTCGGCCTTAACGACATGACAATAGAGGCCTGGATGCTTAGCCAAGTTGCCAATCGCTAACGCTTAGTAGCGTATCGTAGTTTTCCCTCTCTGTCACTCTTTCATATTAGTGCGACAAAGACAGTTAGCTGCCTTTCGCTTACGATTGACAATTAAGCGTTAGCGATTGGCAACTTGGCTAAGCACCCTGTCCAGATGTGTATGAACATCCTGGCCGCTCTGATATTTCTGATGGCGACTGTACACCTATCTACGGGTTTTACCGATTGTGTTATTATCTGAATATGTATATTGTATACAATTGAATTGGCACATTAATTTATGTTTACTAGGATTAGTTAGTACGGAAACTGAAGACATTTGAGCCCAGATGAATTATGTGGTTATTGTAATTCTGAACACTGGGCATTTCTATTCTTGTGCATTTTAGATTTTGGATCATTTGCATTTAGGATCACGAGCTCTTTCGATCCTATAAATAATATTTTAGCCTATATAATGTCCCACTGCTGGGCACAGGACTCCTCTCATATATGAGAGAGACTGGGCTATAGTCCCCACGCTGGCCCTAAGCGTGTTGGGAACTTCACATACACCTTTGAATTTCTTCGCGGATGTGTGCAGGTTTCCTTCACCGAAAACTAATGGTAAATACCATCTGATATTCCGTACATAAGTTTCGGAAAAACTCATTGGTACGAGCCAGGATTTGAACCCACGACCTTCGGATTGAAAGTCAAAAGTCTAAACCACTGAGCCGCCACCGCCTAGTCGATCCTACTACGCGAAAAATCACCAAAAACCCGCCTTCAATCGATTTCTCCAAGATTCCATCACCAGACCCCGACTTGATACCAGCGGGATCAGCTCGACGTTATACCCGATCGAATAAAAACAAATGAAAATCGGTTCCCGATTCTCGGGGATATCGAGTAAGGGCATTTCTCCGAGCGTTTCAACCGCCGTGACTTCGGTGGCAGCCTTATCACCAGAGTCCGGAATTCTGGTAGCATTTTTGAGCTGTCATAGGGACTTCTCGTTTATCGACTACCGATTATACATATGTATATCGATAAATACAGAATACAGTGTAAAATAATTATGATTACAAGTAAAAGTTAACAATAGACGGTCTTATCGCTCGTGAGCGATCTCGTTTAGATAACTTTTGAGTGGCTGAAAATGTTAAATAGAGATTTGCAACATGATATCATAAGGCTCAATAGCAATTCTCGTAGCAATTTCTTCCGAAAAATGTTTAATAGCCATAAGAAATCCACAAATATTAATAAGGATTAATAAAATATGTATTTTAATTTCTATTTATAATTTCCAAAAAGTTGGTATCCAAAGGTTATCTAAAAGAGATCGCTCATTAGCGATAAGACCGGCTGCGGTTACTTCTATTTGTAATCATAATTATTTAACATTGTATTCTGAATTTATCGATATACTTATGTATAATCGGTAGTCGATAAACGAGAAGTCCCTATGACAGCTCAAAAATGCTACCAGAATTCTGGAGTCTGCTTATCACACGAATCCCTTGAGAGATGTATGCATTTTTGGATATCTTAGTGGACGTAGTTGACAACTACCAAATTTTTTTTGATATCATAACTAAGCTACCCACGGAAATCGGGTAACGGCGGTTGAAACGCTCGTAACGTAACATACATAAAAAAAGCAGTCGAATTGAAAACCGCCTTATTTGAAGTCGAAATCACATCTTTCATTCACTTATCTACTCCATTTTACGAAAACATTATTTTTTCACAATTCGTCAGATAAAATTATCAATTTATCAATATCCTTTTCTCGAGGCATAAAAAAAGGACAGCTAACATTAAATCTTCTAATATTGATGCAGTAATAAAGTTTACATTATGGATAATACTGGACTATAAAAATCGATTTTATCCGATCGGAGTCATATGGATCCGGGGACCACCCATAAGTTGGACGCTATAAAAAATGTTTAAAAACTTATCACATGTCGGAAATCGAGTAGTAATAAAAATGTGTAATATTTTCAAGTACGGCAGGCACGGACAAACCCAAAATAATGTGACGATTTTGATCCTAATGCCTATACGGATATTACGGATATACGTTCTGAAACGTACATATTTTTTAGATATGATATGACTACAAGAATTTTATTTAACACGTTAGACGCCGGTGACACAGCGTGTGTGACCGATAAAATCTAATTCCTATGCCAGTGACACACATACGTGATCAGAGTAACCTTATTCTTAAGCCACTAGTAAATCAAGTTCTTCCTCCTATGCCAGTGCCATAGAAATATGAACGTTTTTGACACAAGTGCTGTGTCACTGGCATAAGAGTACAATCTGTTCAGTCACACATGCGTGTCAATGGCATAGGAGTTCTATCAGATAATTTCGATCGGCGTAGTATTATCACTTAGTGAAACAGTACTGGAGGCGAATGTGTTAAATACTTCTATGACGTTACACGTAAAATGAAAGAGACAAAATTATGGTTTGACAGTACGGTACCTACTCTTTTCGATGACTGTCAAAATATACGGAAAGTTTTGCGTTTCAGTTGCTTACATATTAATGTGACACATGCTCAGATTAATATGACTTCTCTTTTCAGATGCAAATTTACTTTTCTATGCTCATTTATTTTTGATTTGCTCATATATTTATGAACTCGACTGTACTTCGTACAACGTGCATATAAGTTGCACGAATGGTCACAACTTGGCGATTCTAACACAGATTTACTAATTACATTTTTATAGATAAATAATGCATATTTAACGCGTCGTTAAAATTACAATTAGGATACATACAGCCTTGAGCCGGGTCGTTTGATGCCTAATTTCTAGGACATTAGTAGTTACTCCTTACTACCACGACTCAGGGGCTACGTGACATATGTCATGTCATTTTAGACACATAGTAACTATGAAACATTGAAGAATAGCATTTTTTTTTAAGTCAAAAAATCACACAGCTGGGCTGGGTGTACCGTGAGTCGGGGACACGTGTCAAATAGTCCAAAAATATAACACGTCATAATAAATGCGACGAGGTTCTTTCTCTCTACTATTTTTTTATTAATTTTTTTTTTATAATTATTCATAGAATGTTATAGTTAGTAAACAAGTCTTTCTTATATAAGTTTTTTTATATAATTTGGAATTGCAATATGGACTGAGTCTGGAATAAATTATTTTCATTTTCATTCATTTTGACATGGCCTATCAAGAACTTTAGTGCAATTTATAACCCATTTTATAATATAAAAACGCCGATTATGCTTATATTCCTAAAGATATCGTAATTAATTTTCGTTACAAACCTGACTGCAATTAAGGATTTTAAATCTCATGCTAATTGGATGTCCCTAAAAGTGAAATACCCATAAGTTAAATAGTTTTTCTTTACTGGATGCTTAGCCAATTTGCCAATCGCTAATGCTTAGTAGCGTATCGTAGTTTTCCTTCTCTGTCACTCTTTCACATTAGTGCGACAAGGACAGTTAGCTTTCGTTTACGATTGACGATTAATCGTTAGCGATTGGCAACTTGTCTAAGCACCCTGATACTGTTACATGTAAACTTCATAGTTATATCCGTATTTAGATAGAGAACACTATCTACTCCATAGACGACATCTTAAGTGAAGATGCAGGAAGTTTTTGTTTGAATAAATACAATGGGAATAACTTCGTTTGTTTATAAATAAATGAAGTTTCTATGAAACCATTCAGTTTCTCATACAAAGTTGCAAGAGGATGAGATTATTGTTTTTGTTTATTTGCCGCCGCTTGGTGACGGTAGTTAGAATCATTTGTCACCACCCCAACTCTTCCCGTGGGTGTCGTAAGATTTGTTTTAAGTTTTATATGTTTTTTTGTACTTTTTATATCCTTTTTGTTTTTTTTTTATATCTTTGTTTTGTGAGTTTGTACGTCGTGTTGTTTCCTTCCGTCCCGTCGCCAAATGGTCCCTACAGAAGACCAGCGCTGGCTGAATAGCCAGCATCATGCTGAGTAGGGCCCATTTTGTGACACTATGTTTGTATTTGTTTGTTTTCATTCTTTAAATTGTAATGTAAGTGTCATGAATAAATATTTTGAGTTTGAGTTTAAGAGTCGACTAAGGGATTTTGCGGTAGGGCCGCTGCTTCATCATACAATTATATTGTATTGTCATCAGAGTTGCATATGTAAAGTAAACTACATTTTATATCTACTGGTAATTAGGACATGGATTTAATTTAATGGATTTGTCTTTCATTCAGGAGTCTAAATTAAAGTTTGTACAGTCGCTTTTAGATATATCGAAGCTGTCACAAAAAAACCGGCCAAGTGCGAGTCGGACTCGCGCGCAAAGGGTTCCGTACCATTATCAATTTATTATTAAAAAAATACAGTTAAATCAACCTACCTCAAAAACTATACAAGATATTTTAATCAAACTAAAAATCGTTGATAGAGTTTATTAATGTGCATAACATATATTTTTTTCAGAATTTTATATCGCGTAGTTTAAAAAATAGAGGGGGGGGACACATTTTTCAGACTTTGAGAGCTGATATCTCGAAAACGATTTGCTTAAATAAAAATAAGATTTATAAACCTTCATATCATTTTCAAAGACCTTTCTATTAATACCCCACACGCTTATGTAAAACTAAAAAAAAAATTCTATCCCTCAGTTACATGTATGGAGGGCCCCCACCCCCATCGTTTTTTTTACAATTTAGTATCATAATCCTGTAGCGGTTTATACAACACATATTCTCACCAAATTTCGTTACTGTAGCATTTATAGTTTCCGAGTAAATCGGCTGTGACAGACGGACAGACGGACAGACGGACATGACGAATTTATAAGGGTTCCGTTTTTGCCATTTTGGCTACGGAACCCTAAAAAATAGAGGTGTGCTCGCTCAAATTAAGGTTGCCAGACGTACTGTAATATAAAGTATTGTACAGTCAAAGACAAAATAAGGAGTACACAAAAATGTTCAAAATTATGTCCCTGCGCACTCTAATTATGTGTAATAAGAACGTCGTAACATATTTATGAGCGGATTCTTTCGATACTTATTTTTGCACTTGACTGTAGGTACTACAGTACCTAACCTACAGTCAAGAGTACATAATAAAAGTACATAGAGGTATAATACATTATACCTCTATGTACTTTACGATTTACGAGATGCATAAAGTACGTAAAATACTTTATTTTTAAATTAATTGAAAACTTTAATGAAATTCCCAGTTATCTCCCGTTACACTTCTGATACTGTACTTTTTCTGAGTGTACTTGGGTGAATCAACTTTTTTCTGTCTGTTATTGCCATGGTTACGGTCGCCTGAGTTACGCTGGCTTAAAGTATGCTACTTAAACTATGCAAATATATATTTTTCTGGTGTTAATAAGCCCTTTCCTTAATGGGCCTGACACACATGTTTTCCTAATTTAAGTAGTATAATTTTGCATAAAACCAGCGTGATTCAGGCGACCGTAACCATGGCAATAACAGACAGAAAAAAGTTGATTCGCCCACTTTATTTTTTCATTCTTTAAACCGACATAATTTATACTGTAGGTATATCTTAATACAAAATCTGGGAACCCTAGTTCAGATGTTTATGAGCACCCTGCCCGCTTCGATATTAATGGCCACTGTAAGGGTGGGTTTAGACCAAACGAGCGGATGCTCATTCTATCCTCCACTCTACGAAATTCTCGATTTCGTCGACACGACGACTGGGGGATAGAATAAGCATTCGCTCGTTTGGTCTAAATCCACTTTAATAAACTGACTCAGAAACAGTAGTTGCAGTATAACAAGGAAAGGGTTATCATAAATAAGGAAACATCGTCATAAAAGAATAGTTCGTAATCATACCGATTGGCCGGTATAGGTAGCTGTCGGGTGAATGACCTATACAAGCACTGATTAGGTGTAACAATGCACTAAAAACGTGATATCTGGCTAAAGCATAGCTGTATTATTAATGAAACAATTTTGTTCAAGCATTCATGTTTTTTTTATGGTGAGAGTTACGAAATGTTCTGTAAAATCATTTTTCTCTCTTTGACATTCTAGTAATCATTCTATAAAATTGTACTTATTATACTTTGTTTTCTTAACATTATAGTTATAAAGGTGCATTTAGATGAAACGAGCGTTCCCTCATTCTATCTCCCACTCTACGAAATTCGTTCTTTACACAAAACGTGATTCGTCGAAATTAGTGTGGGAGCACCATGAAAGAGACAGATTATGTTACTTTATGTATAGCATTTTGTAATGCCAATGTGGGCATACAAACAGTTAACCCTAGTTGTAAACTATATTTTTAGTAATTGTTTACCTAGTATCAAACTTCAGCTTCAGGCCTAAGTAGTCTGAAATAAATGCAGTATATTTTTATTATTTCATGCATTATTCCACAACAGTAGCAAACAACCGGCCTGGTGGTTATGAAGGAAAAATAAAATGAAACTTCTCAGGTCAATGGTGTAGGCTTAGAACTGGAGGTGTTTTTTTTACTACCAACCTGCTCCGGCTTAGCAAAAAATAATCTTTTTGAATAAAAAAACACATCACAATATTATGTTGCATAGCTTTAAACCGCTTTAGCTTTGGCCGTGTGGTGACGGCAGTAAGAATACATCATCACCACCCCAACTCCTCCTGCGGGTGTTGTAACAGTCGACTAAGGGATTGAAGTGTCACTGACCATTATTCATGATGGGCAGCAGCGTCATCATAGTGGACACATTACTGCGATCGCCAATCCGCTTGCCCAGCGTGGCGATTATGGGCATTTACCTCCTAATGCGTCTATACGCATAGTTAATAAGAGAGGCCTTCCTTCAAGCAGTGGCATAGGCTGATGATAATGATTTTTTTTTTTTTTTTTTTTTTTTTCCGCATGCATGGCTTTCACTCCTTGCCAATAGTAGCAAGGTGGATTTTGCCAATGTCGAGTTGTAGACTTTTGGAGAAGTTTGGAGAATGTTCGGTAAAATTTTGGTTTTGTGGAAGGATAGGCTGGAAACCTAAAACAAATACGTATTATGGACAACACAAACAAACAAACACACAAAAGACGAACACGAGTATTAATGAAAAAGAGCGGGAAGCGGATGACAGTTAGGCAAGCAACAAAGCGGATGAATCACTAAAAAAAAAAGGGTTATCCCAATATCTGAAGCTGAAATACAGTTTTAGTTGTTAATTAATAAAATAGTGTAGATTATGCAGATAGATATTCGGTAGTGGAAATCAAAGTTTAATGTTATGATCTTGAATATATTTTATGAGAATGGCAGTTAGGGGAGGGTCCATTAAAGATAGAAACGAGTTGAAATCAATAGGACGCGGAATATTGTCAGGCAATACATCATAGAGTGAATAGTTAAACCTCGGACAGGAGAAGAAAATGTGGTCAACAGTTCCCTCGTCAAGTCCACACTCACAGAGGGAGCTATCCCGCACCCTGATTTTTGCAAGGAATACCGGCGTACACACCGGACCGAGGCGTAACCGACATATTGTAGATGTGACCCATTTAGGTGTTGTGCGGAATTTAAAGAACCAAGGTTTACGAAGGATATTTGGCTGTATACGACCGTAATGTTTTCCTACCACCAATCTGGAGGAGCTCCATCTATTTTGCCATGATTCAGCTAGTTTGACCTGAGCTTGATTTAAAAGATCCGAACTATATATTTTATTATGATCTGGTGTTCCAACCTCTATTGCCTGTTTTGCCTATTTGTCTGCCATCTCATTACCAGAAATGCCAGAATGGCTTGGAATCCACCCAAGTATTATTTTAAGTCCCTTTGTTTCACAGATTCTCAATAGTGATTTTATTTTCAAGATTAAAGGGAATTTTGTTTTCATTTTAAATTGATTACCCACAATGGCTTGAAGGCAACTTTTACTGTCTGAAAATATAATCATTTTCTCTATATTGTGTGATTCTGCATAAGCTACTGCCTCCAGTATGGCAACTGCCTCGCCTATAAATATTGATGTCTGTGGAGGACACTTGAATGCCAGGACAATGTTGAATTTTGGAATGACCACTGCAGCTCCAACACTCCTTGCAGGATCAATTTTAGACGCGTCAGTAAACACAGGTAGGTAATCAGGCCATTTTTCTAATAAGTTATTAAATTTGGTATTTGCACCTGGGTCCTGTTTAAAAATTCCAAGATCTAAAATTACATTAGGGGTATAAATTATTGTCTCAAATTTAGTCTCAAATAAAGGGTTTGTACTTGATTTGCAAATGATGGAATTAATTTGTTTTAATTTGGAAAGGCTTTGTACTATTTTTGGCAAGTCCTTATGGGTCCAATATTCATTTCCAGTGACCGCTGTTACAAGAGCCTGCAAGCGAGGGAGTAGGAGATGGTTGGAACAGGAGATGGCCCTACAAAGAAATCTGTCAGCAAGATACTGTCTCCGTAGATCAAGAGGAGGTTCCACACATTCCACCTGCATCGCATTCTTAGGTGAAGACCGCATAGCGCCAAGTATTATTCTTAATGATTTAGCTTGTATAAGATCAAGTTGTTTTAGGGCCTCCCTATTACATGGTTCCAAAATGAACGATCCATAGTCCATGTGACTACGAATGATGGCATTGTATAATAATTTTTGGCAGTAGGGATGGGAACCCCACCAAACTCCTGATAGAGCCCGCAGAATATTGACTCCTTTCTCACACTTTTCTGCTATGTGTTTAAGGTGGAATTTGCCACTCATTTTGCGGTCCAAGATGACACCTAGGAATTTGACTGATTCTTTAGCAGGAATGTTTTCATCATTGAATTGGATGTGTGCTATGGGCATGTTTCTTTTGCGGCTGAAGGTCACAGTACAGCTTTTAGAAGGTGATAGGGATAGACCATGTTCTTCAAGCCAATCCTTGAGGTATCCAAGACCCATATTAAGTTGTGTAGAAGCTACTTCAATGGATTTTGCGGAAGTGTATAGGACAAGATCGTCAGCGTATTGCAGAACTTTACAAAAGGATGCCACAGACTGCTCGAGGTCATATGTATAAATGCTGTAGAGCAGGGGGCTGAGAACAGATCCTTGTGGGAGACCTTGCCACAGAGTGCGGGGTGAGAGGAATGAACCACCATGGCGGATTTTAATATGTCTTCCTAAGAGTAATTTGGAGACAATTTGTACAATCTTCCCAGGAATGCTCAGATGTAGCATCTTGGCTCTGAGCACTGGGAGAAGGACATTGTCATAGGCTGACGAGATGTCGAGAAAGCATGCTAAGAGGTCCTCCTTGTTGGATAGAGCAAGTCTGATATCTGTGCTAAGTATATTTAGGCTATCCATAGTGCTTTTACCTTTACGGAACCCGAATTGCGTGTCTGCCAAAAGTCCCCTACTCTCAACATACCATTCCAATCTATTTTTAACCAGATGCTCAAGAATTTTGCCCATTGTAGCTGAGAGCGCAATCGGACGGTATGAGTTGGCCTCATCTGGATTCTTACCTGGCTTCAGAATTGGAATTATAATTTGGGTTCTCCAATCTTCTGGGACCTCCCCGGTATCGAATATATTATTTAGAATAAGAAGAAAATAATTAAGTGACGCTGAGCTAAGTTTTGTTAGGAAACAGTATGGGATGCCATCCTCTCCCGGAGAAGAGTCTCGCAACCCGTCCAACGCTAATTTTAATTCCGAGAAAGAAAATGGATCGTCTAGGACGTTTGAAGATGGGGGGAGAGGAGAAAAGTTCAAGCACGACATTTCTGGGGCAGTTGGCGGTGCTAATTTGTCGGCAAAGTCCAAGAGCCAGGTTAAGCTGTCGGATGAGGAACAACGGTCTGGTTGGAAGGATCCTCTGTACCGTTTCACTTTTTTCCAAAGCGTTGATGGGGGGGTTCTAGGAGACAAGCTCTCGCAGAACTCCTTCCATCCCTGTTTCTTGGACTTAGCCAACAGGCGTTTAGTGCTAGCCGAAACCTTTTTAAAAGAAATGAAGTCCTCCATGTTGCCAGATTGGTTGAAGATCTGTTCTGCCTCATCTCTTGCCTTTACGGCTGCCGTGCAGTCGGAATTCCACCAGGGTGGAGAGGGTATTTTATCCTTTCTATCTTTTTTACGGGGGATGTATCTATCGGCTGCTTCTAGAAGTAACTCTTTGAATTTCGAATATTTTTCCCTATTATCAATTGAACTGGAGTCCCATGTATTGATTTTTGCCTCAATATGTAGTGAAAAATTTGACCAGTCAGCTGATTGAGTTTTGTATTTTAGGAGCGGTTCAGGAGCTGGGGATGGCAGAACCGAAGAAGGCTTGGAGATAATAATTGGGAAGTGATCGCTGCCGTGAGATTGTCGCAGTACCGTCCAAGATAATAACGAGGCAAGATTTGGAGAGCATGCAGTCAAGTCCAGAACAGATTGGGGATTTTGGACTGGGTAGACTCGGTGTGTGGGCTTACCATTGTTGATAACACATACATTAATTTTGTCAAAGATGTCTACCAGAAATGTTGAGAACGCATCCGAGTGATACGAACCCCAAGAAATATTATGGGAATTGAAGTCACCCAGTATTATATGAGGAGGAGGGACGGAAGCCAGGATTGCATCCAGTTCAGGAACGAGGTTTAGATCAGGATGAGGAATATATATGGAAATGAAGTTAATATCCATAACTTTAGCAGCTACGGCATTGATCCTGTCTGAATGCGGAGGAAGGGGAATTTGGCAGTAGGGAAAAGATTGTTTAATTAATAATGCACATCCTGCACAACCGTCGGCCCGGTCATCCCGGAGGCATGAGAAACCCGGAACCCTGAAAAGAGAACCAGGCCTCAGCCATGTCTCCGAGACAGCCGCAACGGAGACAGAATGGTCATTTATTAGTTGAATAAGATCACTTTTTTTAGGAACTATACTGCGAATGTTCCATTGTAGAAAAATGGCCTGGGAAGCCATTTGAGAAGGAAAGACGCTCGCTAAGTGTAATAAGAAGGGGTGCAACGTCGGGCGGTAGAATCTCGATCCATTTGGCGGCTATGTTAGCAATGAACTTGATTGCAAGTTCAAGGAGGTTTTCGTTAGGAGTTACCCTATCGTGTGGGTCAGCGTAGGCGTGTCCATTGGGAAGTTGGGATGGGGGTGGACGGACTATATTCTCATGGGCACGTCGATCAAAGCCTGGGGAAAGGGATGCTCTTGTTCGGGGTGGCATAAATACTGTTTTACGGTATGAGGATCTTTGGGGGGGGGAAGGGCCATATGAATTGTTTAAATTGGGCTGGGAGTGTGGAAACGGGGATGATTCATGACTGGGTGCAAACGTGGCATTAGCCACATCGGCATAAGGTCTACGGACTGCTGGCACATGAGATGCAGCCTCCGCATATGACACGTTCCTTTCTGACATAATTAACTTTATTGATTTTTGCCTGTGATGCTCTGGGCAATTTTTGTCAGTGGCATAGTGGTTCGCTGAGCAGAAGAAACATGTCACATGCTCAGAGGCTACATTACACTCCTCACCTGGGTGTTTCTGAGCACACTTGTAACAGCGGGCATCAGAACGGCATTGATTTTGAATGTGACCGAATCTCAAGCATTTTCGACATTGAATTGTTGGGAGCTGGTACACCTCTACGATTAGGGATGAATAATAAGCAAATAGCTTTGAGGGAAGATTCTGGCCCTCAAAGGTAACAACCACCGATTGGGTTGGTACCCAAGAAGGTGGACCATCCTCTCTGGTTATTTTGCGTTGTAAGCGACGGGCTTTTAAGATCTTTCCCTTACCATCCTTCCTATCCGTGACATTGACAAGATCCAACATTGTCCAGTCAGTTGGAACTCCACGCACCAGGCCCATTCGAGAAACGTTGTAACTGGGAATGCTTGCACATAAATCATGTTTTTCTAATGCTGGGTTTTTCAGGACAAAGTTGGCATCATTGGCAGAATCAAACGCTACTGCGACCCTATTGCGACCCACCGATTTTATACCGTCTATTTTAATATTTTTAACGTTAGCGCGGGTTAAAATCATGCCAACATAGATGGGTTTGAGGGAGACATTTGGTTTAGCCAGTGATATCTTTGAGATGTGTACTATAAATGGGCCATCATCATCCAAGCTATACACACGGGCTTCCCTGCTCAAGTCAGGGTGTTTGTATAGGTGAGGGTTGGATTCTTGTTCCATGTTTTCCACATTTCCAGCCTGGTCAAGAATAACTCTATTATCTGTTGTCACTGATGTTGCATCCTCTGGGAGGTTAGAATTTTCTTTTGTTACTTTTTTAAAAGATGGCTCTAAGGAGTTTGAGACCGGTGATAGTTCCAACTTTCTTAGATTTCTTTTTTTTTTCGAAATATTTCCTCCTACAGTCGTCCAAGAATCGGAGCTATCATCGGTCTCGTCTGGGGGCTTTTCCTTCTCATTTCCATCCATTTCGTTGGCCTACAGGCCAACTAGGCCTGATTGGATGCCTGACTTACTGTATCTACCTAATTATATATAAATAAACCACCACCAAGTTAATAAAAGGAAGTGATTTTATTATAACTACGGGAATATAACCTAAAAATGAACAGACTCACTCGGTGCTTCTGTCAAAAGTCCATGATAATGATAATAATAGCTTTAAAAGATAGAAGCATACATAGGGTCTGACACTGACAGATGGAACTACTTTGTTTTATACATGTAGTGACTTGGATGCTCATTCTAAAGTGCTTGTGATTAGGCCTAAAATAATTGTTTCACTTTGATTTTGTAAATAAGGGCCTAGGTCTTGATTATGAAGTACCACAATATACTAATGTGATTCAGTTTAGGACCAAATCTCAATCACAATATCTCTGTTCCATAGAAATGAAGCTGAGAAAATGAATCGCATTTAAGGGATCATGAAAGCACCCCTGTTATTGCATAGCAATTAGCATGTGTTGAATAATTTGATTGTATTTTAATGTTGACGTCACCTACTGAGCACCTACAATAATCTAAATTCAATCATGTTGCTGTACCACAAATTCTTTACATAGAATGTCCCTAACAAAATCTTAACCATTATTATGAGGCAATTGATGTAATGAGGAATCAAGTGTAGGTATATCTTTCTTTAAATGTAATAAAATAACTAATAATAAGTGTGTCAGAATGAGTATGAGTTATCTCAGGGAAAACTCATAATTTGAGAAGTATAATTGCTGGTGTAAAATCACTGTTTGTTTATTATTGCTGTAAATGTATGGTTGGAAAGTACTTATTGAATTATTCTTATGCATTCTATTTTTTTTACAATTGTTTTATGCTATGTGCCTACATAAAATGTTTAATTACAGATAAGTATAGGTATTATAATATTAAAATCTGAGGAAATCCTTGTAGATTTCTTTAATTTCATGTGTTTTTAGTGAAATAGCCACCTGTGTGCCTTTTTAATAAGCAGAATACAAGACAAGCCATTTCTGTAAGCAAGAAAGTGGGACCTTCAAATCTAACTGGCTTTTGTATCAGTCAACCTCATATTGGATCAGACATGGTACTAAAAAAATCTGAACATGCACTTTCACACCATAAAAATAGGAGCTTGCTGAGAAGTTTATTATTATATTTATATGCTAGCGTGGTCGCCTCGTCGGCCAGTGTACACACCTGGGTCACAACGGAAAAACAGCTATGGCTTTGCCGGCTACATGCTGAGTTGTGACTCCAACTTGGCATAATTTTTAATTCATTTAATTTCACCCTGGCTGCTCCAATATATCTGATGAAGACTGGTACATATAGGATACCAGTCATCAGGAGGATAAGTGTGAAAGGAGTCGGAACCAATACTGGTTGGTTCTGATTTTAGTTTTAGAAAAAAGTTTAACTTGACCCAGATAAGCCCGGATTCAAAAAATGTGACCTGCGGATTTTTTATGATAAAGTGATTAATTGTCAATAAAACACTACAATTATCCAAAATAAAAAGAAAAAAACATCAGTGTTATAATTATAAAACCTGGTCGGCATAAGTGGGTAAAACTTTTTTTTTGCTATATAGCTCTACTACGATACCTAATAATAGAAAATAAAGTAACTTGATTTGAAATACTGAGTTTGTTATTATAGAAGTAGGTCAAACGAAATAAACATAATAAGAAAATATTTCCATACACAAAACCTTGTAAATATTTAATAGAGTGAGTATTACAATTTATGTATTGGATTATGGTTAACTATTTCAAGGTCAACCTAATATCATTATGTGATATAAATATCAACAATTTTAATAATCAACACAAATACTCAGCAAGTTAGGACAAAACACCAAACAAATTCTATTGATCTTCAAAACAATTTCAATTTGAGTGCTAACTATGAACCTACTTTGAACACTGATTATTGAATTAATTGAGAAAAACATAAACATAAATAATATGTTTGTTTGCTAATATTTTCCATCTCTTTTAGACTAAAGATCGACAACAACCCGCCCACATTTGAAGCCCATACAAAATAAACAAGCCTATCATTTTAAAATCACTATTGTTCACTGTGTATAATAGTAAAGATTTTAATATTTTACTTGATTTGACAGATCCCTTACAAGAAAATCCAAAATTAGTTAACTGTTTCAATGTCAAATATAACACTACCATGCTTGACCAGATTGTCAACTCAACAGATTTTTCTTGCCTATAAAAATAGTAGCAAAACAGAAGTCAGCCTTCTGTTTAGAAAACTTGTGGCCCAGATTGTATTCATTTCCTAATCTCAGTTAATGTGGTCAAGATAAGAATACGCGAAAATTTAAATAGAATGCCTTTACAGCCTTCAGAAATAGTTTATCAACTAGTTCACATAGCTATGTGCTGAGCAGTGTACACATTTATAGGTTATAGTGCTTGTTGCTATGCAAGATTTCAACTGCTTCAAACAAGGCAAATAATGTGTGGAGTAAGCAATATTTGCCTCTGAGTTGACACACCTGCTTTATGGGTTTTAGTGACTGTATCCAAGCAGTCAAACCAGATTAGGTACAACAAATTTGAACACCAATATACTTAAGCCATTTTCACTTTAACAACCTTGTGCTCCCAATAAGACATTTTTAAAACACTTTATAGAGTTTCGTAATTAGTAATACGAATGCTAATGTAAACTTTAAGCGATAAAAACGAGTATAACCTAATAAAGTTAAATATGAATGCAATTTATAGGTTATGAATTGAATGCCCTTGACAGAAGGAAAACGATGAACGAGCCAGGTTATCACAATAATTCCAAGGTTGCTAGTCGAGAGCGCAGCGCGCGTGTGCTGCGCCTCAAGGCCGAAGCCGCGGAAGGGTCGCAGAACCCAAGGGAACTCACCAGTGAACACATCCATGTCACTATTACACCCTAAACACGGAAGCACTTTTAACTAGCCATAAAAACACTGAAAAGGATACAGGCTAAGTCCAGGTTGAATCCGTCCTTGATGTAGCGTTTCCGCCGCTTGCTGACCATGCCCTTGATGGGATTGGTCATCTTGATGTTGGAAATGGAGTTGGCCATGATGGGCAGCGGGCGCAACGGCCGCGGGTCGGCGCGGCGGGGCAGCAGCAGGGCCGCCGGGCCCTTAGCGGCGGGCCCGCCCGCGCCGAGCGCCGCTAGCTTCTCCGGGGCCTTCCTCTCGCGGCGCCGGCAGCTCACGCATATACCCATAAAATAACCTCAGCCGTGCCGCGTTCATCGGGCCGGCTGAGCGGAGCGGCCCGCGAGACCCGGGACCGGACGCCGCGGCCGCTCAGCTCGCGTCCGCCATGCTCCGCGAACACTCGCGCCCGCGACAAGCCTGCCCGGCTGCACGCGCGAAGCGCTGCTCCCTGTTCCCGAGGCTGAAATCCTCACTCCGCTGAGCTCCTCCGAAACCACCTTCGAACACGGTCACACTATTGCATAGCTTCACACCCGGCACCGAGTTACGCGTACGCACTCTCGCTTCACGATAGAGCGAAGAAAAGATTTATCTCGTGCGAATGGCGTCCATCGTTCGTTTGCACTAGAACACGGCCGAAGAGAAACAGTTGCACAAGATGGTTATGATGGCCGAAAGTGTTCATGCATCTCTTTCCCACAATTTAGAACTGTACGCAAACGACAGGGAAGGAGCACAACCTCTTATTTTCTAGTGGCTGGTTAGCTCTTTGTTCGAGTTTCCATTTTTTAACGTAGCGCCACTGTTGATTCTTCTGCCGCCTGTTTCTGTGCCTGATTCCGAAAAATACTAATTTGCAGAAAGATAATTACCATTGCAATCGAAATATTTTACATTTATTCATTTTAAAATCACAATAAAATCTAAAGAGAAATAAGGTTAGCAACATATGAGAAAAGTGTGTAAATCTTGTCACTGTTTTTGAACAGATGGCGCTATTTTCAATATTAAAATGAATGGCGCCAAATATCAAATTAAAATACATAAAACTCAAATGCAAGGTAAAAATTGTCGTTTGTCGTCTCGTTTTGGATTTACTATTTACCTACAAACATATATTTGACTTTATTCAAATAAAATAGCGTTCGTTGTGGTAGGTATCCAGCTTTGTTTTACGAATTAATATACGTATTTATTATAAGCTTCAACATTGCGGTAAGTAAATAAATAAAGACCAATATCTTTTTCTACTTAAGATCCACAAATACAGTAAGTAGCCCAACTAGCAAAGAAGTCATATAAATCAAGAGTTATACGACCTTTAGCCATATAAGAGTTTTATAGTCGTTTTTAGTTAACCTGTTAGTCAAATAAACGTTATAAATCTGATAGTTTAGTCGTCCTACCAAATAGTCTAATTACTATGGTAAATAAAAGTTTTTGCGACTTAATTATACAACAATCATGTAGAGGTTTTAAAGAAAACGTTTACTTAATGATGTTCAAAGTTGTATAAACGTTTTCGTCTTATAAAGGGTTTTGAAAAAACAGAACCGTCGTAATAAGGTCATTTTTAAAACGTCTACATAATTTTATTGTTGTATAAGTGATATCATAAAACCTTATCTCGACAGTTATACAGGGTGTTCGTTTCGATATGCATTAAATTAGACAGGTTACTTGGGACATTAATAGAATTTGTCTGGTACATCGGCTTTTGGAAAATTCTTAAAAAAATAAATGAAATGGTAATTGTGAGATAACCTTAAGAATAAAATAAAAGTTAATCTTAGGTGACTGACGGCACATGTCAAAATAAGTAACATTAGAATGTAATAAAGGTTGCGATACACTTGTTCAGTCATTAAACTTATTTTTTGAATAACTCAATAACAGTAAGAGTTAAAACACTAGTTTCTTAGAGAAATTAATTATATTTGACCTAAATAAACTTCCCTTAAAGTTATAGCATATGAAGAAAAACACCCTGTATAGCGGTATTGAGGGTAACTTCAATATGACAAAAAGATATCAGCGGGACTGTTATCTACCTTTTATTCAACAGTTAGTTATATTAACGTCAAACAAAAACTTTGAAAAACCTTTAGTTGTTGCCGAACCCGTTATATTCCTTTTATTGAACTATATGTTTTTAAATTGATTTCAAGTTACGGTTATAAAACATCATGCAATTTAAAGTCGATTTGAAATTAATATTATAAAACATCAGTCGCCATTTCGTGAGCATCACAGTACTATTTAAAAGAAAAAAAATTAAAGAAAAAAAAACCTTTTTAAAAACAAGCTTTTATTATTTGTTTATAAAATGAACTAAAAAGTTAAAAATAAATTAACTCTAAAAAGAAATATAACACTTTGTAACTTGATTGTAACCTTTAACGACAAATAAGCGTCTTCGTCTAGGACAAAATAATTCCATATTGTACAAATTTATTTAATTTTAACTCTAAAACTTTTCATCATACATAATTATTCAATTTCGTCCCCCCTCTTTATCATAGTCCCCATTTATAAATGAAAGCGTGTTACATTTAATACAACACAACATTTTCCTCAAGCTATCACAATGTAACACGCTTTCATTTATAAATGGGGACTATGATAAAGAGGGGGGACGAGATTGAATAATTATGTATGATGAAAAGTTTTAGAGTTAAAATTAAATAAATTTGTACAATATGGAATTATTTTGTCCTAGACGAAGACGCTTATTTGTCGTTAAAGGTTACAATCAAGTTACAAAGTGTTATATTTCTTTTTAGAGTTAATTTATTTTTAACTTTTTAGTTCATTTTATAAACAAATAATAAAAGCTTGTTTTTAAAAAGGTTTTTTTTTTCTTTAATTTTATTTTTAACTTTTTAGTACCTCTATTTTTAATTCGAGATTTACTACGACGTAGTTCGCAGCGCGCAGCAGCGTTATTCCGTTATGAAGTCCGTAGTTCGTTCACATGATATGTAATATGTACTGATTTAAATATCAATAATGTTGAAATTATATTATCACTTGTTAGTTATTTGTAACGTTTCTCATTCTATCCATATCTTTTAATGCATCAACATTACAAGGTTTCTTCGACGTCAACTTGGAGCAGTCAAGTTCTTCGATTTGAAGACCTGCTAAAGACCTAACTCGGCTTAAAGCTACATAAGCTTGACCAGCAGCGAACAATTTGGAGCCTAGATAAATAACAGCATGATCTACAGTAGTTCCCTGCATTTTATGCACAGTTGAAGCCCAAGACAAGACAATCGGGAGCATTCTTCTTTCAGCTGTGCCGTGATTAAATTTAGCAGGAAATTGAACTGATTTAGGGTGTATTATGTGAATGCCATCGTTACCAAAGTCTACGCGATCCGATGTTACATCGCTATCGTATAGTTGAGCACGTCTGTAATACGGCCATATGATTTCAGTGATGTGACCTATTGCTCCATTCACAAGTCCCTTAGCAACGTCAACTTTAGACCTCAACATACCATTCAGCCCTCGGCACGTGCTCACCTTGGCATTGGGTCATCAATCCAATTAATCATATATAATTAATATGGGACGAAAGCAAGAGACTCGTCAAGACGAATCAAACGAGACCAAACTCGATGGGGTTGCGTCGTTTAATTACGGAGTTCCTATGGCCGCCTTCCGGCTCCATCATCAGACCCTAGTTACCATATTATAGTATCAAAGTACTCGTCAAGACTAATCCCATGAGCTCAAACTCGATAGGGTAGCATCGTTTAATTACGGAGTTCCTATGGCCACCTTCCGGCTCCATCATCAGACCCTGGTTACCATATAGTATCAAAGTACTCGTCAAGACTAATCCAATGAGCTCAAACTCGATAGGGTTGCATCGTTTAATTACGGAGTTCCTATGGCCACCTTCCGGCTCCATCATCAGACGCTGGTTACAATATAGTATCAAAGTACTCGTCAAGACTAATCCAATGAGCTCAAACTCGATAGGGTTGCATCGTTTAATTACGGAGTTCCTATGGCCTCCTTCCGGCTCCATCATCAGACGCTGGTTACCATATAGTATCAAAGTACTCTCTCTCTATTCAGTTAGGTAGGTCCAACTTCGAGAAAGAGGTCAATCGTCGAATCCGACTCGGTTGGGCAGCGTTCGGGAAGCTACGACACATATTTTCGTCCAATATTCCGCAGTGTTTGAAGACGAAAGTTTTTAATCGGTGTGTGTTGCCAGTGATGACATACGGTACTGAAACGTGGCCGCTTACAATGGGCCTCATAAGAAGGCTCAAAGTCACCCAAAGGGCTATGGAGACGGCTATGCTAGGAGTCTCTCTGCGTGATCGGATTAAAAATGAGACCATCCGCAGCAGAACTAAAGTAGCCGAAATAGCTCTCCGAATCGCTAAACTGAAGTGGCAGTGGGCGGGGCACATTGCGCGTAGAACCGATGGCCGTTGGGGCGGGAAGGTTCTTGAGTGGCGGCCACGTACCGGAAGGCGTAGCGTGGGTAGGCCCCCCACAAGGTGGACCGATGACCTAGTGAAGGTCGCAGGAGTCCGCTGGATGCGGGTGGCGCAGGACCGGTCATTGTGGCAATCTTTGGGGGAGGCCTATGTTCAGCAGTGGACGTCTTTTGGCTGATATGATGATGATGATGATCAAAGTACTCGTCAAGACTAATCCAATGAGCTCAAACTCGATAGGGTTGCACCGTTTAATTACGGAGTTCCTATGGCCACCTTCCGGCTCCATCATCAGACGCTGGTTACCATATAGGATCAAAGTACTCTCTCTCTATTCAGTTAGGTAGGTCCAACTTCGAGAAAGAGGTCAATCGTCGAATCCGACTCGGTTGGGCAGCGTTCGGGAAGCTACGACACATATTTTCGTCCAATATTCCGCAGTGTTTGAAGACGAAAGTCTTTAATCGGTGTGTGTTGCCAGTGATGACATACGGTACTGAAACGTGGCCGCTTACAATGGGCCTCATAAGAAGGCTCAAAGTCACCCAAAGGGCTATGGAGACGGCTATGCTAGGAGTCTCTCTGCGTGATCGGATTAAAATTGAGACCATCCGCAGCAGAACTAAAGTAGCCGAAATAGCTCTCCGAATCGCTAAACTGAAGTGGCAGTGGGCGGGGCACATTGCGCGTAGAACCGATGGCCGTTGGGGCGGGAAGGTTCTTGAGTGGCGGCCACGTACCGGAAGGCGTAGCGTGGGTAGGCCCCCCACAAGGTGGACCGATGACCTAGTGAAGGTCGCAGGAGTCCGCTGGATGCGGGTGGCGCAGGACCGGTCATTGTGGCAATGTTTGGGGGAGGCCTATGTTCAGCAGTGGACGTCTTTCGGCTGATATGATGATGATGATGATCAAAGTACTCGTCAAGACTAATCCAATGAGCTCAAACTCGATAGGGTTGCATCGTTTAATTACGGAGTTCCTAGGGCCACCTTCCGGCTCCATCATCAGACCCTGGTTACCATATAGTATCAAAGTACTCGTCAATACTAATCCAATGAGCTGAAACTCGATAGGGTTGCATCGTTTAATTACGGAATTCCTATGGCCACCTTCCGGCTCCATCATCAGACGCTGGTTACCATATAGTATCAAAGTACTCGTCAAGACTAATCCAATGAGCTCAAACTCGATAGGGTTGCATCGTTTAATTACGGAGTTCCTATGGCCACCTTCCGGCTCCATCATCAGACCCTGGTTACCATATTATAGTATCAAAGTACTCGTCAAGACTAATCCAATGAGCTCAAACTCGATAGGGTTGCATCGTTTAATTACGGATTTCTTATGGCCACCTTCCGGCTCCATCATCAGACCCTGGTTACCATATAGTATCAAAGTACTCGTCAAGACTAATCCAATGAGCTCAAACTCGATAGGGTTGCATCGTTTAATTACGGAGTTCCTATGGCCACCTTCCGGCTCCATCATCAGACCCTGGTTACCATATAGTATCCAAGTACTCGTCAAGACTAATCCAATGAGCTCAAACTCGATAGGGTTGCATCGTTTAATGACGGAGTTCCTATGGCCACCTTCCGGCTCCATCATCAGACCCTGGCTACCATATAGTATCAAAGTACTTGTCAAGACGAATCTAATGAGCTCAAACTCGATAGGGTTGCATCATTTAATTATGGAGTTCCTATGGTCACCTTCCAGCTCCATCATCAGATCAGCTCTATGTCACAATAACATTGCATTGTCATCCGATTTATACATGCATTATAAATTTCAGCTCAATCGGAAACCGGGAAGTGGATCAAATTTAAGTTGCAAGATTTGATTACAGAACGACAGACAACGGGACAGGTGAAACTAAATAAAAGCTTGTAAAAACCATGGACGTTACATCGTGGAAACTGTACAAACAAAGTGGCGGACTAGTAATGGCGGCTTAGTAATGGCGGACAATTTGTAGTCGTTATAAAAACCTTTACTTAAGATAAAGTTATATTGTAGTCGTATAAGTATAAATCCATGGCTTGTTCCAAAATGGCTAACCTTAACTATAATAAAATATGAAGAATTATTGTTATAAATTATAATTATTTCGAATATATTAAGAGCGCGACAGCAAAAAACTGTACATCATCATAAACTTTAACGGTAAAGTGACCTTCCCATTCGAATTCAGCTCACGCCAAATGTGCAAAAGCTCAATATATAGAACAATAATTTATATTACAAAACTTATAAAATTACCTTGTATTAATTTTCCGTACACTTTTTTGTCACACACACCAAGTTTTCACGTATCTAAAATAAATGTCAGAAGCAGTTTTATAAATAAAACTTAAAAATGATTACGTAACTTAAAAGTCCGATAAGCAATGAGTAAGGGTTACACTAAACCTTCTATAAAACAAAATGGTCAGTTATAAAACATTTATTTGATATTTAGGTCGCGTAAAGGTTTTTGTTGTACTCTTTATACAACGTTTTGGTCATTCCTTAATCGTTACAATACCTTTAATAAACGATGTAAGTCGCCATGCAAACCTTTATTTAACCTTTATCTCACCAATAAGTCTTATAATTTGCGCCACTTTCGCCTTTTATAACCGTTTACCTTACGTTTATATGACCAACCAAATTAGACTAGAAGTTATATGCAAAACGTTGTCTCAACTTCTATATGACTATATTTTGCTAGTTGGGAGGTCATCATCAGCTGATATCAGTCCCTCAGATCAGTCCACTGCAGGCGCGGATCCAGGACTTTATGATAGTATTTTATACTTACAGCACCTAGGCATACCTAAGTCCAGTGTCCAGAGGGGGCAAGTGCCCGCATCGTGTCTGCCAAAAAGGAAAGGACAGTGACACTTCAAGTCCTAATAAACTTATCCAATTGAATTTTAAATTAAACGAGTAACACAATGTATTCATCATAAAAATACTGATCGTTTCAGATTATACGAAGTTAAATATAATCCTTCTTTGGGTTCATATTTATAATAATGTCATTCACCTCTGTTTTACGACTTGAAAGTAGCACGGTAACAAAGATATCCCAAGATTAATATTCCAGTTTTAATGGCAGTCCCAAATTGCACACGGGTGGAATGAAAATTAAATGGTATGAATATGAATACAATTAAAGTAAGGCCAGGGTCACGTTTTATAAAGTTACATTTTACAATTTCGCTGTTTGCCTCTCTAATGCCCCAGCCACGACATTGGTCTAAGGCGACCAGCGGCGAGCGAATCCATGAGTTGGAGCGGGATGCCGATATGGGTACGAGAGGGAGCACCATACGTTTTCCGCTAAGCCGGTGGCCTTAGACCGATGTTGTGGCCGCGGCATAACGCAACATATTGGCGAATGAAAGAAAGAGAGCCAAACGGTAAAATTGTAAATTGTAAGTTTATAAAACGCGACCCAGCCGTACACCTGTAAGTTCTTACATAAATTATAGGGACGGGGCTATACTATAAGGAATGAGATAGTGATATTCACCTCTCATTCCTAGTATATAGCCACAGAATATAGTAGACCTCCGTCCCCATAACTTACTTAAGAACTTATAGGTGTAAGGCTGGCTTAATAGGTACCTATTTGACAAGGTATACTTTACGATGCCGATAGACGTGTCTCCGGCCCTACCGCGAACTTCTAAAGGCCAAGTCACACCGGCGCGCGTGCGCGTGCTGTGCTGCACACGCCTCCGGTGTGGCTCAGCCTTAAATCCGCGAATTTCCTTTGTCTCTGTCAATTCATTATAATGACGCCTACGTTGGAGTGACAGAGACAAATCTTCGAAATATGTTAAGGTGCATTTAGACCAAACGTGCATTCGCTCATTCTATCCCCCACTCTAATACGAAATCAACGAATTTCGACGAATCAGGTTTCGTGTAATAACGGACGAATTTCGTAGAATGGGGGATAGAATAAGCGAATGCTCGTTTGGTCTAAATGCACCTTTAGGAAATGCTCGGCGTAGGGTTCCGTAGTCTTTCTTATTACCTAACAAAGTGGTAGGTACTTAACGTAACTCAAAAATCGAGAGAAGGTCTTATAAGACCATTTTCGCGTAGCTACTCTGGATCTGGTACTACTCTGGTACTACCAGTCTGGTAGCTGCCCTGGTATTATATTGGTTTATTGCACCAAAAACTAGAAAATAAAAATTAGTTGTAACTGTCCGTTATGCTATTAACCTGATCCGTATCTACTCGGTACTTTGGGGTTCGAAGGAGTTGTATGGGCCATATAAGTGTTCAGAAGAGATCGCTCTACCCTCTGCAACTCAACTCCAAATCCGCACCTTCCCGAAGGCAGTCGCCGGGTGAACCCTGTTAAGCCAAGCAACATAGTTGGGCGGCGACAGACGCGGATGGGGGGCAGGTAGGACCACCTTTCTCACCCCTGCCTGTGCAATAGGACAATAGAAAACCAAGAACTAACCAACCCTCAAAGATATATTCATTAACTGCTACAAAACCAACTCCGTAATAGTACCTACCACTTTTGCAACAACAATAGACATCAAAACACTGGCCTGTGCAGAAGGACGTGGGACCCCACTGCACCAACTTAATTCCCAAGAAAAATCATCATGAAAAGTCACTATAAAGATATACCGAGTAAGCAATACTATCCGGCTAGCACCCGGCGTCACGTGGGTTCCGGGCTCAGTGATGAGAAATATACTACCGGAGAAATAGAAATAGAAGCAGGAAAATCCACCGAGAAGTTAAAACTTACAGGAAGAAATAGAGAAGGTCTCAAGCTAGCTACATGGAACGTCAGGAGTCTAAAAAAAGAAGGTAAACTAGAAAATACAATTAGAGAAATGACAAGGTTAAAATTAGATATAGTAGGTCTTAGCGAAGTTAAATATTCAGACAATGGTATAATTAATAGAGACGATGCAACATTAAAGCGTTAATAGACGTTCGAATATGGTCCACTCCGCACCGCGAACTTGGTGCGGTCCGTACGTGCGCTCGACTCGCCACACCATCGCACCGTTCAAAAACGGTCCAGTGCGTTTCATGCTACCAGACAGTGATCACGTCGATATGCCTCCGATTTTACCCAAAAAAGCTAAAATCGCGTTAGTTGTGACAACCATCGTCGCTACAATCAATCAAATTTTATTGATAAAATACAATAATTTTACATGTCACATTATTATTACATACATAAACAGAAAATAACATTATTATCCATACTAATATTTGAAAAAAATAAATAAATAATAATAATTACATTTTGGCACATTATTATTTATGAGACACTGTTATGTCTATACCTAAATTTCATAAATACCCGAAAATTTACGAATTTTTTGTTTACTTTTAATTAATTATCTACAAGTAAGCGCTGTACGGTGCGGTGGCGCCGTCCACACGAGCGAACTTGGTGCGGACCGCACCAAATCCTGTGGGAAAACCATCGAACCGACCGCACCGTCAATAATAATAATAATGTCGGCGGACCGCTGAACACACCATCGAATTTGGTACGGAGCGGACCAAGTTCGCGGTGCGGAGTGGACCATGTTCGAACGTCTATTAACGCTTTTTTACTACTCGGGTAACCCAGCATCACATAAATACCACTATCACGGAGTTGGAATACTTGTCAAAAATGGTCTCAGCAGATACGTCACCAATTCTCTACCCTATTCTGAAAGATGTCTGCTTCTTCAATTAAGTGGACAGCCCTTTAATATACATAATACAGGCATATGCACCGACCGCCGACAAAAGCGATGAAGAATTAGAAGAATTCTATAAACATCTTGAAGAGTTAACTAACAGCATCAAGTCACAAGACATAGTAATCGTGATGGGTGACTTTAACGCAAAAGTCGGCAGAGGGGCAGCGGGTAAAGTAGTGGGAGGATATGGCTTGGGTACGAGAAACGAAAGAGGAGACCGGCTCATTCAATTTTGCGAAGAAAAAAAACTGCTTATGACAAATACATAGTATCAACATCCACCACGTCGTCTTTACACATGGGCGTCTCCAAAGGACACTGAAGAGAATGTCGTAAGAAATCAAATTGATTATATAATGGTACCGTTAAGATTCAGAAACTCGGTCATCAATGTAAAAACATATCCTGGAGCCGACATAGGATCTGACCACAACCCCGTAGTAGCTAAAGTTAGACTGAGATTAAAAAGATTAGACAAACCAATACAGCAGAAAACTAACTTTGATATAGAGAAACTTAAGAATGTAGACACCAAGAATAAAGCAACGGGCTATTTAAATAACAAAATGTATAAGGCAGTAGCCACAGATCCGGAATTTTGTAAAAGTGAAGATGTAGAAACCAATTGGAATAAAATTAAAGATATAATACTAGATACAGCTAAAACACAACTCGGATACTCCAAGAAACCGAAAACCAATAACAAATGGATAACCGATGAGATATTAGATATCATGGAAGTACGCAGGAAATACAAAAATATAAATACAACTAAGTATAAAGAAGTAGACAACATTATTAGAAATAAAATAAGAAAAGAAAGAGACAAGTACTTAGAAGATCAATGTAGCGTAATAGAAAACTTAGCAGCTAAACACGACAGTCTTAATCTACACAAAAAAATAAAAGACTTTACGAAAACAAATAAGAAACATACAATTAGTAAACTATATAACGAGCAACACAACTTGGTTATTGATAAAAATGAACAGGGTAGAACTTGGGAACGGTACATAGAGATACTATTTCATGATAGTAGACCCAACATCCATCCCCAGCTAGACACAAACAGTGAAAATACAATGGAGGGGCCGCCAATAATAAGGGCAGAAGTCACAAAAGCAATCCAGAGACTCAAAGAGGGTAAAGCTGTGGGCCCTGATGGTATATGTGCGGAGATATTGAAGCTGTTTGATGACAGAAACATTGAGGTGATGGTTACATTATTAAATTTAATATATAATACTGGAACGATCCCTAAAGATTGGCTAAAATCAACCTTCCTTCCGATTCCAAAAAAACCTAGTGCCAAATATTGCAGCGACTACAGATTGATTAGCCTAATGAGTCATGCACTTAAAATTTTGCTAAAAATAATACACCAACGAGTCTACAACAGAATTGACAACAACATTAGCCCGACACAGTTCGGTTTTCGGAATGGTTTTGGAACCCGAGAGGCATTAGTGTCTATGCAAATTCTCTTTCAGAAATGCCTAGAAAGTCAAAAAAAAGTGTATGTCTGCTTCATCTATTTTGAGAAAGCCTTTGACAATGTAAAGCATGTCAAACTACTAGAACTGCTAGACCGTACGGACATAGATGAGAAAGACAAAAGACTACTGCGAAATCTTTACTGGAACCAAACTGCACACATAAAAGTCGGCCAAGAAAAATGCAAGGATCTCAACATACGGAAAGGAGTAAGACAGGGTTGTATTTTGTCTCCAGCTTTGTTTAACTTATATTCAGAATTCATATTTCAAGAGGCATTAGACAAAACCAACATAGGAATTAAAATCAACGGTAAAGTAATTAACAATTTAAGATACGCTGACGATACAGCAATATTGGCGAATAACTTCAACGAGCTCAGCATTTTATTAACACAACTAAATTCTAAATTTGAACAATATGGTCTAAAAATGAATATAGCTAAAACTAAATATATGATTATTAGTAAAAACCAGGAAGACGACGAACATCTTACAATTAACAACAGTCTTGTGGAAAAAGTAGACAGGTACAAGTACCTTGGATGCTGGCTCAACGAGAAATGGGACCCAGAAATGGAGATCCGGATACGAATAGAGATGGCTCGGAGTGCTTTCATGAAAATGAAAAAACTATACACAAACAAAGACATAAGCCTTAAGCTAAGATGGAGACTTGTACAATGCTATGTGTTGCCAATTCTGATGTACGGAGTGGAAGCATGGACCTTAACTAAATCTTCAGTAAATAAGCTTAATGCATTTGAAATGTGGTTATATAGAAGAATGTTGAAAATTTCTTGGGTGGATAAAGTAACAAATGAAACTGTTTTGACTAAAATGAAGAAGAAGATGGAAGTATTACTGACTATCAAAAAACGAAAAACAGCATACTTCGGACACATTTACAGAAACCCAAAATATGAGTTAATTATAAATATAATAGAAGGGAAAATAGACGGAAAACGAGGAAGAGGAAGACCAAGAACCACATGGTGTAGCAACATTAGGGACTGGACCGGTATTAAAGACACTACCACTCTAGGCAGAGTGGCAAAGAATAGAAGTGACTTTCGCATGATGATCGCTGACATCCGTTAGGATATGGCACATAAAGAAGAAGAAGTATCTACTCGGTGTAAGTGAATCCTTTGATGCAAACTGTACCATACCCTCGTAAGGCCCAACATTCTATTTTTAGAACAACAAAATTTACTCATAACGGCCCACGACGTCATACATATCTTTCAAAGAAATATGAATTTTATTTTGTAAAAATAAAATGTCCTTTTTTTAGGACACTGGGTTATTATTTCACTTGTCTTAAAAATAGAAGGGGCCTTACGAGGATACATTAGGTATTTATTAGGTTTATTACCAAAGAGCGGAATTCTTCATAGGCTTCATAGCAAAAACTAAATTGTCGGAGGGATTGACCGAGGTGTTTTATCGACTATCGACATATAATTGACACTTGACGGTTCGTCGCTTACTTTTATTTATCGTAATCAGGCTTTTAGGCATACGTATTATACAGTGGCGGGAGATTGTTAGGGATATAATTATTTTGTTCTGTGCCATTGTAATTTAAATTATTTTTATAAGAGACAGAGTATGAAAAGTTAATCAAAAATGGAATATTTTTTTTATTATGGTTTAGAGTTAGTTAAACAATTATTATATAACGTGTTATTCAAAACATGATTGGTGAACAGTTTTTTTTATCCAAAATTAGTAATTAACTATCTGGTCGCCACTGCGCTCGTATACTTAATATACCTATAATATCAAAAAGCCTAATTACATTATTTTAACGATATTTCATTGAGTATAATTTGGTTTATCGATAGTCAATAAAACACTTCGTTCAATCCCTCTGACAGTTTGATTTTTGCTATGAAGGATTCCGCTCTTTGTTTATTACCTATCCTCGTAACGCGCACCATACTATTTTTTTAAATCTTGCCTTGTAAGTAAGGAATAGTGGTGAATTTGGTTTGTTTCTCAAATGAAACAAATGAAATGTGACTTTTTTAAGTTTATGAAAGGTTTAAATTTCATTAAAGCGAAGTGTACATTGTAATGTAACTAATGTACATCGAGCCTTACGAGGTTGAGAGAGGTATTCGACGTTCCTTACGTCCAATGATTTATTAGCACCATGATGTCACGTAAAACAACAAAATCTATTTCTCCTCATAAAACATAATACCTACATTACATAAAGACGGTATTTGTGATACTTATGTGTATTGCAAATATTTATTTTCACATTACCACACCCACGCACAAGCTTGATAATGAGCGCTGTAGACAGCTTGTTGCCATCCAAGACACGTGCAATCTTTTTGCACGAACACCTTTGCCAATAAAAAAAAAACTAGCGTCTATTCCGCCCACCAAAGAGTTGAAAATCAAGCATTTTCCCGCCGTTTAACGCCTAACCCATCTATCGATAAGCGATATCGACAATCGATGCATTGAGGCAATTATCTTTGACCTTGATGCTCTATGATGAAGAATAATAGAATAAGTAATTATGCTTTAATGGGCTGGCTGTGGGTAGGGCTTAGCAACAAATGCAGACAATATAAATGTTGATATAACAATAAGGTAATCATATGATGACAATAAACGGAAAGAATGATTGATAGGCATGTTTGAATAAGCTGCCAACTAATTAGAGTAGAGGGGCTATTCGTGTAATCGTATTGGGGAGTCTTTATCGTTGCCGATTGCTAAGAATTAACATTTGACAGTTTAGAAATGAACCTTATATATATCACGTTCAGACTATCGGAAAAATGGTGAGCCTTACCCTCATATTAATAAGGATTAATCTATAACTGTCAAAAGTTAATTCTTAGAAATGTCGTCTACAACATTTCGACTGTTAGCCACTCACTTGCTTCATGTAGCTTTTGTTACATGTCATCACTCTTATTTTACATAGACATAGGTAGAGTCTATTGCAAAAATCAAAGCATGTGAGTGGCTTAACGATATTTTAAACTTGTCAGCGTATGTGCTGCACTTATACTTTTATTATGTAATTTTGGTTGTTGAATATGTACCTGGAAACTCCAGGTTTAGTCCAGTTGTAATTAAATTTACAGTAATGGATCTTGTATAACCGTTTGTTTCTCAATAAATAAATAAAAATATTAGGGTTTCCTACTTCCGATTCGAGACGAAACATCGAGAGCAATGTATTTGTATTTTTGCAGTCGTCCGTAACCGTACCTGACACAAGTGTGCATTTTCCAGACTAGTAGGCACTCTGAACGTTAAAACGATACACTCGAGACAATGTAAGTAGTGGGGATTGCAGACCACTCTGGCTAGAGTGTTAGCCAAGTACCAGACGGCGAGCGTAGGTAGGTAACTTTAGGCATCGTTTGGATACCTAGTGTACGTACTATAGTATTACTCATACCTCAGATTCATCAATTTCATCATCCTATGATAGTCCTCTGCTGTACGTAGCTCCTATTAAGTATGCGTATAAACGCATTAGGAGGTAAATGCCCATAATCGCCACGCTGGGCAAGCGGATTGGCGATCGCAGTAACGTGTCCACTATGATGACGCTGCTGCCCATCATCAGTCTTGTAGAATGGTCAGTGACCCTTCAATCCCTTAGTCGACTCTTACGACACCCGCAGGAGGAGTTGGGGAAATTTGTTACACAGTGTGGGTTTATTATCGTTAATCTGAGGTGTGGGTAATACTATAATAGGTACACTAGGTATGCAAGATGGTCTTTCTGAACAAAGTTTCGCATGGAACCTACATGAACAAACGTACTTTTTTTACGACTTGTAAAGTTCGAGTTCATTAATACGTATACATTTCTCCATACTAATGCTTTCCAAATGTGTTTACATAATTATGAAAACAAGACTGAAAATTATGAACACTTCCGAACCGGTCGGTATGAAATCAGTTAATTTTTTCGCGTTACTCATATTTGTTCCTCGGGAAACCTTGTTCAGAAAAACCTCCTTAACACGTTTTATATCTATTGGAATCACGAGCCTGTAATCACCCTGTATTTAACACGCGGACAGTGAAACAGGCCTACCTGGGTCGCGTTTTATAAAGTTACATTATGAAACACGACCCTGGGCGTTTTCACAAACCGTTGTTGAAATCACCTTGTTATTAATTCGGATAAGTTGTTATTCAATTCGGGCTTGTTCTACTCAGGATCACGAGCTCTTTCGATTCTAATAGGAGAAAAAAATCCCAAAATGTTTTTTCCACTACGATACCGTTTTTTCATAGATGTTTAATGGAAGGTGGTAGCGTAATGGAAGGAATGAAAGCTGTATGAAAATTATGGGACATATTTTTTCTCCTAATATAATCGAATGAGCTCGTGATTCGCACGAGCTTTGACCAAATTGAATAACAAGGTGATTTTAAGAACGGTTTCTGAAAACGCCCGCCTATGTCTTAAATTTTTTGATATTCGTAGCAGACGTTCTCACACCCAACCCATATGTTATCGCCTTATCACGTAAGAAATCCAAACAAGCCAAGCTGCAGATATGTAAATAACTGTAGTCAATATTAGCCGAACGTATCGCCTAGAGTTGATAGTAATAACTTGTTAATAATACAATGGACAGACTGAATATAAATAGATTTATCTGAAGTATGGAGTGAGGCCGTGTGGTGACGGCAGAAGAATACATTTGTCACCACCCCAACTCTTGCGGGCGTCGTAAGAGTCGACTAAACGATTGAAGTGTCTGACCATTATTTGATAAAATATTGATGATGGGCAGCGTCATCATAGTGGACACATTACTGCGGTCGCCAATCCGCTTGCCCAGCGTGGTGATTATGGGCATTTAACTCCTAATGTGTCCATATGCATAGTTAAAAGGAGAGGCCTACGTCCAGCAGTGGACTATCATAAGCTGATGATGATGATGATGGAGTAAGTTCGATTTGTCTCTCCGACGAAGGCGTAATTAATTTACGAATTTCGTATTTCTCAGTAGCCACTACCGCAATGTTCGAAATTACGAGGATTTGTCTCTGTACTTTACACATTGTTTTAAGGCCGGGCCACACCAAATGCGGGCGCGTGTGCGTGGCGTGTGCGTACAGGCCACACAAGCGGTGTGCCATCTTATTTAACATTCACTAAGTACAACACTTTTGTATGTGTACTTTGTAATTTAGATTAGGTACTTACAAAGTACACATACAAAAGTAATCGAAGGAGTAATCGGATTACTTTTTGCTCAACTCTGGTGATAAATAAAAATACATATTTTGTTCAACAAATATTATATTCAAAACTTCAACTTAGACTCGGTCGTCATTATACGCCTCAACGGTCCTCTCCCTCAAAATCTCCATCTCTTCCTCACTAAACATCTCACTTCTCTTCCCGACATTCTTCAACAAGAAATGGTGAATGTATGTCCAAAAGTTTTCGATTATGACTAAATATTCAGAAAAAAGTGTGGCTTTAGAGAAAATCAATGTTACGTAAGTATAATACAAGACAAAACGTACATAAATTCACGCAATACGTATGACTATACAAATTGAACAGTAATGATAAATAATAATAATGCACATTTTGCGACTTTAGTTTGTTATTTTCGAGGTAGTTTCAGGCATAAATAAAACACATTTTATAACGAAAGTTATATTTAAAACTTCAACTTAGACTCGAACATAGTCAATATCCGCTCCACCTCAACGGTCCTCTCCCTCAAAACCCCCATCTCTTCCTCACTCAACACCTCACTTCTCTTCCATTCTTCAACAAGAAGTGATGAATGAACAACCTAAGGCTTTCCCTGAACATGTGTAGTTTGGGAGACTTTGATATGCGGTGGAAGACCTGGAGGGAGGCTTGGAGGTCGGCGTTCATGATGATGGCGAGGAGAATTTACAGTTTGCTGCTTCTACAGTTGCTTTATTCGACGTCCATCGATCATAGATAGATATAAACGGACAAAATGTTCATAAATCTATGTATGACCAAGTTTTCAAGTACGATCAAAATTTTAGGAGACATTATTATTAGTATTTAGAGAATACCAATGTTACGTATAATACAAGACGAAACGTACATAAATTCAAGCAATACGTATGACTATGCAAATTGAACAGTAATGATAAATAATAATATTGCACGTTTTGCGACTTTAGTTTGTTATTTTCGATGTAGTTTTAGGTATAAATAAAACACATTTTATAACGAAAGTTATATTTAAAATTTCAATTTAGACTCGAACATAGTCAATATCCGCTCCACCTCAACGGTCCTCTCCCTCAAAACCCCCATCTCTTCCTCACTCAACACCTCACTTCTCTTCCCGACATTCTTCAACAAGAAGTGGTGAATGAACAATCTAAGGCTTTCCCTGAACATGTGTAGTTTGGGAGACTTTGATATGCGGTGGAAGACTTGTAGAGAGGCTTGGAGGTCGGCGTTCATGATGATGGCGAGGAGAATTTGACGGAGGAAGCGGACTGAGCTTTTGTTGAGGTCCGAGAATTCTATTACCTGTGGAAAATAGATAGATTAATTTATTTCTTAATGAAAATTACATGTCATTTGTTAACAAATAGCACAAAAAGATCGTCAAATGTATATAAAATAATAATAATAATAAAACAGATTCAAACAAAAACCTAGCCTAAGAAATGAATGAAATAAAGAGAATAATAAAACAAATTCTAAATATCGATGCATAATTAAATTCACAAAAAGATCGTCAAGTGTAACAACAATAAAATTACAATATACTTAATTTAAAATTAAAATGTCTAAACTAGATTGATTGCAACAATGTCAATATTATGTATACCTAATAATAAATATATTTTTCGATGTATTCGCTTACGGAATACATTGAATTCGTCAAAAATTATTCTTTTGCTTGTTTTTCAAATATGTCGTCAGAGTTTACTATGTCCGAATAAACTATGTAAGTTTAACCGTTTTTATTATTTTGTTCAATGTCTCCTGATTTCACGATAAATTAAAATCCGAATCAATAAATCAATGACAACAACGTATAAGGTGCAGTGCTGAAGGTTCGTTCAGATTTCAGAACTAAGTTCTAAGATTCTAAGAACCTTGTACGTTGTTGGCGAAATAAACATATAACCGAATACTTTGTCAGAGTTAAGAAATGGTCAAACATTAAGATAAATTGTGAGTTTAGTGAAACGTCCCATTTTGTCGTTTGCCATAAAGCCCCTTTGTCAGTTTATTCATATGGAGATAGAAGGAAATCTCGTCTTTATGGTAAGCGACAAAGTGGGACGTTTTACTAAAAACTAACAAATTTATCGAGATTACAATACAATACAATACTCTTTATTGCACACCTCGTAACATAAAAAAGAAAATAACAAAAAAACTAGAATCTTAAAGGTAGAGGTAACACATCAGGCGGTCTTGTCGCTAAAGAGCGATCTCTTCCAGACAACCTTTGGGCAATGAAACAATGCAACCGAGCAATTCTTTTTATTTTTGCCATTGAAATGAAATATGAAGGTTTGGGTAAATTTTATACTATTTCTGCTCAGAATCACGAGCTGATTCCATTTCCGGCGAAAAAAAACTGTCCCAAAAATTTCATACATATTTCGAATATCCTCTTGTGTTACCGCCATTGAAGGTGTATGGAAAATAGTAACACAATGGGAAATAAATCATGGGACACTTTTTTTTTCGACGGAAGTGGAATCGGCTTGTGATTCTGAGTAGAAATAGTATAAAATTTACCTAAGGTTTCATATTTCATTATAGTGGCAAAAATAAAAAGAATTGCTCAACCAGTAAAAAAACAGATATTGTTTGATTAGATTACCTTGAGAACAGATAACGCGAGTCCTTTCTCCATTATAAGATGTATCAGGAGTTGTGCGAGATTGCTAGTCGCTTGTTTGGATAAGCTCTCCATGTCTTTGATCTTATCCCAAACGGCGAATTGGATGGATAACTGAAAAAAAAGATAGTAGATTTGAGGATGTGCATTATTCCATAATCATTCATTTTTAGAACACAATCTTAGTTTTATTACGAACTTAAAACCTTAAACCCTAAGCTCACATACATTTCTAGTTAAACTCTATACACCGTGTTTTTATTGATTTCCGTTAAATTAAATGGAAGCTTAGTTAGGTCAAAAATAATCAATTTCTCTAAGAAACTAGTATCTTAACTCTTTTTGTTATTGAGTTATTCAAAAAATAAGTTTAATGACTGAACAAGTGTATTGCAACCTTTATTACATCCTAATGCTACTTATTTTGACGGGGGCCGTCAGTCACCTGAAATTAACTTTTGTGTTATTCTTAAGGTTCTCTCACACTTATCATTTCATTTATTATGTACGAAAACGAAAACAATTTTTTTTTCGAGTTCGACTAAAAGCTATATAACCAGGTAGCTCCAATCAACGTACCAAGCAGCCTGTTAAATTTAACGGAATTCAAAAAAACACGGTGTATATAAATAAAAATGAATCGCTGTTCGTTAGTCTGCTTACAACTCGACAACGGCAGAACCGATTTGGCTAATTTTGGTCTTGAAATGTTCGTGAAACCCCAGGGAAGGTTTAAAAGGTAAGAATACTGGAAAATATGCAAGAGAATATAATAAAAAAAAATGTTGTTCGTTAGTCTGCTTAAAACTCGAGAACGGCAGAACCGAGTAAGATTGGAAGAGTTAGTTTAGTATGACTCTATTTTTTTATTTTATACTGTACGCCATATATTGGCTGATTGTGACGATCTGTACCTACTGAATGACTGTTACTACTGAACTACCTTATAATTATTTATTACTCACAATCAAACAATAAACTATTTGTATTTTTGTATTTGTATTTGATGATGTCTTTTTAAAGTTACTAGCTCTAAAATACATAAATGGTTTACATTAATAGGTAAGTGATACGAAGTTCACCGGGACATCTAGTTATTGATATTCATTAGTATTAACGTAAAAATATATCTGCGAACGTGTTTCACGATGTGTCAAAGACGTCAAATGCCATGGAAAGTCAGCCATATTTATTACTTCATACATCATCAGCCTATGATAGTCGACTGCTGGACGTAGGCCTCTCCTATTAACTATGCGTATAAATGCATTAGGAGGTAAATGCCCATAATCGCCACGCTGGGCAGGCGGATTGGCGATCGCAGTAATGTGTCCACTATGATGACGCTGCCCATCATCAATCTTTTATCAAATATGGTCAGTGACACTTCAATCCCTTAGTCGACTCTTACGACACCCGCAGGAGGAGCCACACGGCACAGCCAGAGCTATATTAGTCTCACATTTTTTTAGATTCTTCTGACAATAGGGATGATGACTGTATTTAAAATAAATTATTTAACATTATGCACAACATAATACACGAAGAAATGAATACTAAGATGTACATTGCAGTAATTTTTGTACGGAACTTCTATTTAATAAATTGAAAAGAACTTAAAAGAGTAGGTCATTTGGCAGTACTCAAACGTGACGTCACTTTTGAGTATTTCATATAAAATTCCATAGTGGTGATCGTTTTGACAGTTCGAAAAAAGATGCTGATTTGACTTGCCAGTCATCATGTCTATTGGTATACCTGAGGTTCACTGTGAATTATCTGTTTACCTGATATTTCCTATCGACGTCACACAGTTTCTGCGCTAGAACAGAGTAGTAAGGGTTGTAGGTTCGTTCCTGTAGACTGCACGCTAGTAGCACGTGCACTATTTCTCGCTCTTGGCTTCCTTTCAGACCTAGATGTTGAAGTTTCTCGAAAGCGTCCATGTAGTCCTGAAAAAGGGAGATATTTGGGCTTATAATCATCTAAAGAGCGTGTGTATTTGATACGGGCGGATATTTTAGTGGCGATTACTATCGGATCTAGGGAACCTGTTTACATACATTTCTTTAGGGTGATGGGTACCTTGCCTAAGGGGCCCCGCTTAGAGCCTGATTTTGATAGGTAGTTAGTTTTATTTGTATTTATTTTTATTTTTAAGGTTTGTTATAGTTCTTCTTATTTAAGTTTATAATTTTTTTCTAGTTATACCGCTACTTATATGTTAATGTAATGTTTAATGTTGTATTTATTCGTAAATAAAGAAAGTTAATATTTAGAAAGATAATTTCTTTAGGAAATTAAGGTATTTTATTTATCATACAAAATAATTAAGCACGCAATGTATTGCATCTACTAGTAGCTACATTACTTAAAAGTAGACATAACTGAAGGGTCCTCGGAAAGAACATGTCTAGTCATGTTAATTGTAAGATGTATGATTATTTCAAAAAATAAATCTTGTAGGGTTTTACCGGTTCTTCTACAGTGGTGGGGTTAGAACTTAGAATCGAAAGCAGTTTTTATTTTATTTTTATAAACTTGCTTGTGTATAACCATTCAAAAGTGCTTGTTGCTATGCATACTTGAATAAAGGATGCTTTGACTTTCTTTATCTCACCTCAGCCGACATAATAACGCAGAATATGCTTCTGCGCACGTCAGTGTTCATCCTCTGCTTCCTGGCTAGTTCTAGAAGCTTCTGGTCCGTGCTGGGAACTGCTTTAACCTTCTCTTCTGGACGCGGCCGATTGCCTTCCCACGCTGAGCCAACCACCCACCATTTACCACGAGTTTCAGCTGGAAAAATATTTTTTATTTTTGGGTGAATCAACTTTTTTCTGTCTGTTATTGCCATTGTTACGGTCGCCTGAGTCACGCTGGTTATATCCCAATTTATAAAAAACATACATATAGTCCATGTTTGTAGATTGCCCATCAAGGAAAGGTTTTATTAACACCAGAAAAATGCATGTTTGCATAGTTTAAGTATCATAATTATGCATAAAACCAGCGTGACGCAGGCGACCGTAACCATAGTAATGACAGACAGAAAAAAGTTAATTCACCCTTTTATAATTTAATTTGTTTTCATTATTTTATTGGTATTGTCGCCATTAGATATATCGTAGCGTCCGGGGCGTTCAAAAATATCTGAACACGCCTTTATTGCCATAATTATAGAGGCGGAGGATATTTTCGAGCGCTCCGGACGCTATATCTTATGGCGACTGTATAAGTGACGACTAATCATTGTTGTCATATACAATCTGAGCAAACTGGTAGAACGACATGCAAAAATAGGTAGAATTAGACGCCGAAAATAGGTATCTAAGGATCAACGCCAAAACAGCGGCTTATCTATAAAACAATACTGTATACCATACCGTTTTACCAACCGCAACGAACAAAATGCCACGAAAACTGTCACTGTCTCTGCTGGCATCTGTCACTGTCAATAGTGTCAGTGGCAAGTTGTCAAGCTGTCATAACATGACATACCCACAAACTTTACCGCGGCACGCGCTCAAACGATGAAATAACAATTAAATCTTAAAACGCATGGAGAAATGTTCATCATCGTAAGATTTTGAAAAAAATATAGATTTAAGAAGGCAAAATATGCAGATCAACCAATAGGTTGGTAGATGGGTCAAAATTATTTTCGTTGACTTGTTTCATACCACTCTGTCACGCTTTTAGTTGCTGTTTTGACTCAGTATAAAAAAAAACCGGTGATAGATTTTAATCCATACATGAGAAATTGAAAACAAAATTCACCACCGTTTTTAGGGACTCACAATAAATAAATAAATATCTTGGGACATCTTACACAAATCGACCTAGTCCCACGGTAAGCTCAATTAAGGCTTGTGCTGTGGGTACCAGGCGACGATATATATAATAGATAGATACATATAGATACTTAAATAAATAGACAGCCATGACCAAGTAACAAATATTTGTGATAAATAAATACACAAATAATGCCCTCGCCAGGATTCGAACCCGGAACCTTCAGCTTTGTAGGCAGAGTCGCTACCAACTAGGCTACGGAGGCTGACAATAAGACAACGAAATGCATTTTGACCCGAATAAATGAGTATCAGTATGATTAGACAGTACCTTTCGATAGGTCTTCAAGAGTGATGTTAAGCGGGGTCCCATAGTTCCCTTTCCTGATGATGCTGCGGACAGTTTTCTTCAGCTGCTCCACGAAGCTGGGGTCGTAGTTCGGGATCTTGTTCAGATTGTTGTTCTTCACCGCCATTAGGACTTCGAGGAGGAACTTTATTCGAGATCTGGTAAGGAAAGAAATATTTCGATGGAGCATAATGACATTTAGTTGCCCGTGTGGTGACGGCAGCAAGAATACATTAGTTATGAGTATGACTCCAACTCGTGGGTGTCGTAAGAGATGACTAAGATATTTGAATAGTGATTCACCACATATTTATTGAGGATTGATGATGGGCAGCAGCATCATCATAGTGGAGTGGATGCAGTACTGCGATCGCCAACCAGCTTACCCAGCGTGGCGATTATGGGCATTCACCTCCTACTGTGTCCAAACGGTTAGGTAATAGGAAAGGCCTTTGTCCAGCAGTGGACTGTTTATAAGCTGATGATGATAGTGACGTTATATGTATATCACGTTTTGAGCCAAAATTATAAGAATGAGTTCCTAAAGGTTAAGAGCACATACACAGTAACCAAAAAATAAGAGCATCAGTTCGGATTGCCCGTGAGGTTTTGGGTCTCAGAATAGGTCTCGTAGTAGGTTTTTGGAAGTCTCATAAGGGTCCATTATTTTTTTCACATATTCATTCATATTCATAATAGGTAGACGTTTGACCACGATCATACCTGCTGGTAAGTGATGATGCAGTCTACGGTGGAGCACGCTTACCTTTGAGATACCTATTCACTCTTGCCTTGAAGATATTCAGATTGTACTCATGCGGAAACACAGTTTCGGGCAAGGCATTCCACTCTTTGGCAGTTCGCATAAGGAAAGTCGACATATGTACCTACCTACTAAATGGTACTATAATTATTCATGCCGGGTGCCTTTAAATATTGTCATCTCGTTTCTTTACGAAAATAAAAGTCACTGAAACCAAGAGTCTAGGACAAAGGACAACTTTGTCGCCATATATATTATAAAGGTTACCGTGGTCACTTATTGGGATGGTAAAGGTGTCTTAGAACAAAGCAGGTTCAACACGTTTACGAGTCGTAAGATACCAAATAAAAATCTGAAAAATCTGATGATCACTGCTTACCTTTTTTTTGGCAGAGATTAATAGGAAGGTATATTGAAGAGATATCTTACCCAGTCTGTTCCCCCTGGTCGACCTTGCTAGCTTGTTTCTGCGCGTCCTGTATGAAGGCCTTGAGCGCTAGAGGTTCGTCCTTGCGCAGCGCGGCGCCGGCGCAGCGGAAGGCGCATAACACGCAGTCGATGCTCTTCTCTGACAGTTGGACCAGACGGTTTAGAACCACTTACCCAGTCTGTTCCCCCTGGTCCACACTGCTGGCTTGTTTCTGCGCGTCCTGTATGAAGGCCTTGAGCGCGAGTGGTTCGTCCTTGCGCAGCGGAACGCACATAAAATGCAGTCGATGCTCTTCTCTGACAGTTGGATCAGACGGTTTAGAACCACTTACCCAGTCTGTTCCCCCTGGTCGATCCTGCTCGCTTGTTTCTGCGCGTCCTGTATGAAGGCCTTGAGACCTTGTTTCGTTTGTATTTAATGTGTATATTATGTTGTGTCACAAATAAATGTTTTTTCTTTCTTTTCTTTCTTTCTTTCTTACTTACCCAGTCTGTTCCCCCTGGTCGACCATGACTTACTTGACTTAAAGTCCTAAGTCCCCTAGGTGGGGCAGAGGGCGTCCACAGTGCGTCGCCATCGCGATCTATCTCGAGCTGCGAGCTTCACCTCAGGCCATGACAGCCCGATCGTCTTTATCTCGGATGCCACCGAGCGCCGCCAGGATTGCTTTGGCCGTCCACGTCTCCTTTTGCCTTGTGGGGTCCATTCTAAGGCTTGCCTTGGTATGTGGTCTGGGTCTCTTCTGAGGGTGTGGCCTATCCAAGTCCACTTGCGGCGCGTGATCTGATGTCCGATCGGGGTTTCGTGACAGAGTTCTAGGAGGTGTTCATTTGTGATTTTTTCGGGCCAGAATATACCAAGAATCTGTCGTAAGCATCGATTGACGAAGACTTGGATTCGCTGCGTGATGTCTTTCGTTACTCTCCACGTCTCGCTCCGATACAGCAACACGGTCTTAACATTGGATCGGAAGATTTTTAATTTTACTCCTCTCGTCAGTTTCCTAGACTGCCATATGGGGCGGAGTTGCGCGAAAGTCGCTCTAGCCTTGGCTATCCTTGAAGAGATGTCGTCTTCAGTCCCTCCAGATTCTGACACCACACTACCCAGGTAGGTGAATTTCTGGACCCGCTCGATGGGGACTGCACCTAAATGCAGAGTCAGCGAGTTTTTACCCTCCGTCCGCATTTCTTGGGTCTTCCGCGAGTTAATTTTCAGACCGTCGGTAGCCGCTTCTTGCTGCAGGTCATCGAGCTTGGACTGCATGTCGATATGTCTGTGGCTAAGCAGACAGATGTCATCGGCGTAGTCTAGATCGTCCAGGTGCCCTGTCAATCCCCACTCTATCCCACGTCGCTTGCCATCGTTGACTCTGTGCATGATACCATCCAAGACGATAAGAAACAGCAACGGCGATAGAAGACAGCCTTGTCTGACACCAGCGAGAACTGCTATGTCTTCGGAGATCAATCCATCATGTGCAACTTTACAAGTGTACTTCTTGTAGATGGCTTGCAGGAGACTTCTTAATTTAGGTGGAACACCCAGTTCGTCCAGCCTGGACCAGATACTGGACCAACGTACCGTATCAAAAGCTTTTTCGAAGTCGACGAACGTTAAATATGTTTCTCGTTGCCATTCTGATGCTTCTTCTAGAATGATCCGTAGCGTGTTAATCTGGTCCGTGCATGATCGATTTGGGCGAAATCCCGCTTGTTCTCTCCGAAGCAGGGAATCAATTGCTTTCTTCATTCTGTCCAGTAATACTTTGCACAGAACTTTGGACGGTACTGAGAGCAGAGTGATTCCTCTCCAATTTTCGCACTGAGTGAGGTCACCTTTTTTCGGAACAGTTATTAAAAGGCCTTTGTTCCAGTCATCAGGAAGATCTTCAGCATACCAAACTTTCTCTAAAAGTGGTGTCAGGGACTCTACAGCGGTCTGTAAATCTGCTTTAAGCATCTCTGCCGTAATCAGGTCGATCCCGGGGGCTTTATTGTTCTTGAGAGAAAGAATGGCGCTTTCGACTTCACCTCGAGATGGTGGAGAAAGGTCTATATCCAGCAGCTGAGGTGCGACGGTGCTTCGTTGACTGTCAGATGCAGCTGGGGCTGATATGCGGAAAACTTCCTCAAAATGCTCACGCCAACGATTTAGCTGCCCTTCTGATGTTACTATGAGTCTACCTTCTTTGTCACGGAGTGGTCTTTTCTTATACTGACTCTTTCCAGCTAAGGTCTTTGTTGCTCTGTACAGTTCTCTCAGATTCCCAGTGTTGGCCGCTGCCTGTGCACGTTCAGCTAAGGTATCGCTATAAATGCGCCTGTCTCTTCTTGCACTGCGATAGATGCGTCTGCGTATTTGCTTGTACTGGTCTCTAAGGTTGGCTAGGTCAAGATCGCTCGATGTTTTAAGCATTTGAAGGTGAATCACTTTCCTTGCGTCAATGAGATCCCAGGTAGACTGTGATATCCATTCTTCGCGACTCTTAGAAGGGTGCCCTAGTACAGATGAGCTGGTTTCTTGGTAAACCATTTTTATGCGGTTCCACTCATCCTCAATGGTTGTGTCTGCGCCTAACGGTAGCCCAGAGAAGCGGTTCTGGAGCTCCAGGGCAAATTTCTTGCAAGTATCCGGTCCCTGTAATTTTGCCACATCGTATCTGCGCCCGGCCTTGGTAGAGTTCGCAGCCTGATACGTGGACGCTACTTTGAGGCGCAGTGCAGCAACCATCAATGCATGATCGCTGTCAATGTCGGCGCCTCGTCTGTTTCGAACGTCCAGTAGTGAGGTGCGCCATCTAGCGCTGATGGCAAGATGATCTATCTGGTTCCGGGTAACGCCATCGGGTGATGTCCATGAATACTTGTGGATGTCTTTATGCGGAAAAAGAGTACCTCCGATGACAAGGTTGTTGTTCTGGCATAACTCCGTAAACCGTTCTCCGTTATCGTTGCGCGTCCCGAGTCCGTGTCTGCCTAGGTGGTTTTCGCAGTCTTTGTTGTTGCTACCGACTTTAGCATTCAGGTCTCCCATCAAAATGACTATATCCTGCTTCCTTATTTTTTGCAGAGTATTCTGCAATTCGCTATAAAAGTCATCCTTTAGTTCCTCCGCGGCAGCATTTGTCGGAGCGTAGCATTGCACGATCGTAATTTTGCGGACTCTAGAGTTGAAACGGGCCATTATAATTCGCTCTGAGATCGGTTTCCAATCCAAGAGGCTTTTCTTTGCATCAGCAGAGAGAAGAAACCCCACCCCGTATTCACGGGTTTCGTGTACGTTTTCCTTGCCGGAGTAAAGGAAAGTTAAGCCTTGAGATGTTCTCAGTTCCCCGAATCCATTCCTTCGTACTTCGCTTAGGCCGAGTATCTGTAGCTTGTACTTTAGCATTTCTGCTTCTGCTTGGGCTAGTCTGCTGTCGTCGTATAGCGTTCGTACGTTCCAATAAGCTATCAGTGTCCGTTGTTTCATGCCAAAGGTCGTTTGTGTTTGATCGGTCCGGTTTTGCACTATATCGGTTTCTTGAATCAATGAAATTCAGGCTAGCAGGTGATTAGCCCACTGTGCCCTAGTCTACTGGTGGGGCTGCCACCTCGGAGCGTGTAAACTAGCTCGGTTTTGCGCGGGTATCCTCCCTAGTGATCGGTGCTGTTTTGGGGCGCAGCACTTTCGCCCTTTGCCCTGCATCCGTTAGCAGCACAGCTCATAGGTGGCGATCACGCGGCTGCGTGGCTGTGTCAGGTCCCAGGGTGGACGACGGGGACGTGGATGACTCGGACTGGCTGAGGTTCTGTGTATACTTGTGTCTCGCCACTGACACCACAGATCACTGCTTGGCACTTTATAGAGTGCCCTGACTCACTAACTCAGGACACCCACCAAGATGCGACCTCAACTTCCCACCCCAAAGTCTTCCCCCTGGTCGACCATGCTAGCTTGTTTCTGCGCGTCCTGTATTCGATGCTCTTCTCTGACGAGTGTTGGATCAGACGGTTTAGAACCACTTACCCAGTCTGTTCCCCCTGGTCGACCCTGCTAGCTTGTTTCTGCGCGTCCTGTATGAAGGCCTTGAGTGCCAGTGGCTCGTCCTTGCGCAGCGCGGCGCCCGCGCAACGGAAGGCACATATTATCAAACCGCGATTAGAACGGGATTTGAAAGTACTGTTGACACGACATGGTAAAGTCAATCTAGGATGTATTCATAGTTAAATCAATATATTTGTAGTTTATATTCAGAGACTTACAGACAATAGATTAATTAATCACTCGCGAGATCTACAAACAACTCTTTTCTTGATAAATATTGTGTCAATTGTTGTGTCAACAGTACTTTCGAATCCCTTTCTGATTCCGGTTTGATAATAACACGCAGTCGATGCTCTTCTCTGACGGGTGTTGGACCAGACGGTTTAGAACCACTTACCCAGTCTGTTCCCCCTGGTCGACCCTGCTAGCTTGTTTCTGCGCGTCCTGTATGAAGGCCTTGAGGCCTTGTTTCGTTTGTATTTAATGTGTATATTATGTTGTGTCACAAATAAATGTTTTTTCTTTCTTTCCTTTCTTTCTTTCTTACTTACCCAGTCTGTTCCCCCTGTTCGACCCTGCTCGCTTGTTTCTGCGCGTCCTGTATGAAGGCCTTGAGGCCTTGTTTCGTTTGTATTTAATGTGTATATTATGTTGTGTCACAAATAAATGTTTTTTCTTTCTTTTCTTTCTTTCTTTCTTACTTGCCCAGTCTGTTCCCCCTGGTCGACCCTGCTGGCTTGTTTCTGCGCGTCCTGTATGAAGGCCTTGAGGCCTTGTTTCGTTTGTATTTAATGTGTATATTATGTTGTGTCACAAATAAATGTTTTTTCTTTCTTTTCTTTCTTTCTTTCTTACTTACCCAGTCTGTTCCCCCTGGTCGACCCTGCTAGCTTGTTTCTGCCCGTCCTGTATGAAGGCCTTGAGGCCTTGTTTCGTTTGTATTTAATGTGTATATTATGTTGTGTCACAAATAAATGTTTTTTCTTTCTTTTCTTTCTTTCTTTCTTACTTACCCAGTCTGTTCCCCCTGTTCGACCCTGCTCGCTTGTTTCTGCGCGTCCTGTATGAAGGCCTTGAGGCCTTGTTTCGTTTGTATTTAATGTGTATATTATGTTGTGTCACAAATAAATGTTTTTTCTTTCTTTTCTTTCTTTCTTTCTTACTTGCCCAGTCTGTTCCCCCTGGTCGACCCTGCTGGCTTGTTTCTGCGCGTCCTGTATGAAGGCCTTGAGGCCTTGTTTCGTTTGTATTTAATGTGTATATTATGTTGTGTCACAAATAAATGTTTTTTCTTTCTTTTCTTTCTTTCTTTCTTACTTACCCAGTCTGTTCCCCCTGGTCGACCTTGCTAGCTTGTTTCTGCGCGTCCTGTATGAAGGCCTTGAGCGCGAGTGGTTCGTCCTTGCGCAGCGCGGCGCCGGCGCAGCGGAAGGCACATAAAACGCAGTCGATGCTCTTCTCTGACGGTTGTTGGAGCAAACGGTTTAGAATGTCGTAGAGAAGGGTTGCGTGGAATATCTGCACAATGTGGTACTAATTAAATATATAGCAAATTTAATATAAAAAAAAACAACTTGTTATTTTTGGCTGTTAAGTATTTTTTGAGTTGTATTTTTAATATGTAACACTATACAGGGTGCTCGCGAGGTCACCGCAAGATTTTAACTATGCATTCTAGACATCAAAATAAACAAAAAATATTATAAGACCTAAAATGTCATATTCCACAAAAAAAATATATCTTTTTTTTAGACTTTTTAACATTTCCAATACTTTTTATCATAACAATTTGTTAAAATTAATTTTTAAAATGTTTTTTTATGCACAGGTTTTTTTGTCAAGTCTATTCTTATTTTTTGATTGTCAGGCAAGGTGTGGTAATATTAGAACACATTGTGGTAGCATTGTAATAAAAAAGAAGTTTTATGAAAAACTTTTTCCGAAAAAAGGGTTTATTACCTCTGGAACCAAGCCGAATCCAGGAAATTTTATATAACATTAAATACTCTTAATATGCTTAGGAATTCAGCATTAAAATCTTGCGGGTTCCTCGCGAGCACCCTGTATGTACAGTCAAGAGCAAAAGTAAGTGATCACCTTGTGCCTTATCACAATGGAATAAGGTCTATAATCGAACAAGAATAATCACTTACTTTTGCTCTTGACTGTACATAACTTTAAATAATAGTAGATGTCATATAGGTACCGAAGAAAAAATACCGAAGTTTACCAACGCTAGAGGTGGGATTTGAACCCATGTCCTCAATTTTCGCGGCTGATGCCTAACTAGCTGGAGTGGCCGAATGGTGTAGGCATCAGCCGCGAAAGCTGTAGTAAGAAGGAGACTATTTAAATTTATTCGTTCTCACCTACCTACTTTCATATTTACACGGTGTCCAATAAATCCGAATACATAACAAATATCGAATAAAACAAATGGGCAAAAAGATCCTACAGTTATTATTATGTTTTATGAATGGCACACTTATATACTATATTCACAACAAATATATTGGAATAACTCCAGCTATAACTTTTTTACCAGCCTCAAACGCGTTTCAAACGGATCTTACGCGGCACGCACCATTTTCTTCACATTAGACCCCAACCAAACACCCCTGGTAACCTTTTTGAAATGATCTAGGTTCCTGATTTTATAAAATGTAGTCTTTAAAGCATGTATTACCATTCAAAATAATCTAATACGCCTAAACCTGGAGGACTGCATGGCAATTCATGTTTCGGCTAAAAAAACTGCCAATTAGTCTGAAACCTCGCTGGAACGCCATTTGCCGTCTGTGCTGGAGCCGCGTCTTGTTAGAACACACGATACTCTTTTCCAAGCACCTTTTAAACTTAGGAGCATTTATCTTCTCCACAAGAATAAGGGCGTAAGTCAACACAAAACTTTTCTAGATGGTGTTATAATGACAAGTACCTTGAAGCTGTACAGGTAAGCGAGGCAACACACGACGTTGTCCAAAGTTTTGTTCTCCATAGGCTGAGTAGTCTGCGTCAAACGGTCGAATATCGTGCACAATTCTTCTAAGAAATGAGCTCCTGGAAACAAAATATTTTTTTAAGAAAATGCCTAATTGTCTCCTTATTTATAAATGGCACATAATAGGTTATTTTTTTGACCCTTAATTCGACAAAAATAGGGCATGATCATGTGTTCAAGCCTTTGCACTGAATAGTCTTAAAAGACGCACTAAAAGACGTAACTATCACGACTTTGGTCCGAGTGGTGTTCGATGCGACTTGCATCTGCCACCTACCTATCTCCTCCCCCACGTTGGCGTGTAACACACACGGCCTCCAGCCACAAGCCGCACAGGGCGGCGCTGACGCCGTGTCGACTGTTGGTGGCGTAGAGGGTCTATGGCGAAGCTACTGGTCTTTCAATTTGTAACTATCCAACAGCCTAAAGACTATCGGACGCTAAAGATACAAAGACTAGTTCTCGACAAAATAAGTACACCTCTTAATTAAGTCTCTAAACTACATACAAATTTGCTGTCCCATCATGGAGTAAGGAATCTGACGGGTGGCCGACTTCGGTCCGAGTGGTTTTTGATGCTTTCAGATTGAAGCTTTACCAACATTTCGTCGGTTGACAACCAAAACTCACTAAGTAACAAATACCTACTTGAAATAGAGATCGTATCTCAGTTCTGATTCAATACTGACACAAGAGGTTGCTAAGAGTAGTGTCAGTTTTTATAGTGAGTTTTGGTTGTCAGCCGACGATTTCTCCTCGATATGGGAAAGTCTGACGAAATGATGACTTTGGTCCGAGTGGTGTTCGATGCTACTCTTTATCTGACACGTACCTATCTCCCACGTCGTTGGAGTCTATGTTAAAGCTACTGTTGCCAATGTACTCCAGCCACAAGCCGCACAGGGCGCCGCTGACGCCGTGCCGACTGTTGGTGGCGTAGAGGGTCTATGTCGAAGCTACCGCCACTTGTATCTGCCACCTACCTATCTCCTCCCCCACGTTGGCGTGTAACACGGCGACGAGCGCGGCGTGCTCGGCTTGCAGCCGCAGCGGCGCGGCGGCGGCGTCGCACACGGCGTCCAGCCACAAGCCGCACAGGGCGCCGCTGACGCCGTGCCGACTGTCGGTGGCGTAGAGGGTCTATGTCGAAGCTACTGCCACTTGTATCTGCCACCTACCTATCTCCTCCCCCACGTTGGCGTGTAACACGGCGACGAGCGCGGCGTGCTCGGCTTGCAGCCGCAGCGGCGCGGCGGCGGCGTCGCACACGGCGTCCAGCCACAAGCCGCACAGGGCGCCGCTGACGCCGTGCCGACTGTTGGTGGCGTAGAGGGTCTATGTCGAAGCTACTGGTCTTTCAATTTGTAACTATCCAACAGCCCAAAGACTATCGGACGCTAAAGATACAAAGACTAGTTCTCGACAAACTAAGTACACCTTTAATTAAGTCTCTAAACTAACTTCATACAAATTTGCTGTCCCATCGCGGAGTAGGGAATCTGACGGGTTGACGACTTCGGTCCGAGTGGTTTTTGATGCTTTCAGATTGAAGCTTTACCAACATTTCGTCGGTTGACAACCAAAACTCACTAAGTAACAAATACCTACTTAATATAGAGATCGTATCTCAGTTCTGATTCAATACTAACATAAGAGGTTGCTAAGAGTAGTGTCAGTTTTTATAGTGAGTTTTGGTTGTCAGCCGACGATTTCTCCTCGATATGGGAAAGTCTGACGAAATGATGACTTTGGTCCGAGTGGTGTTCGATGCTACTCTTTATCTGACACGTACCTATCTCCCACGTCGTTGGAGTCTATGTCAAAGCTACTGTTGCCAATGTACTCCAGCCACAAGCCGCACAGAGCGCCACTGACGCCGTGCCGACTGTCGGTGGCGTAGAGGGTCTATGTCGAAGCTACTGTCGCCACTTGTATCTGCCACCTACCTATCTCCTCCCCCACGTTGGCGTGTAACACGGCGACGAGCGCGGCGTGCTCGGCTTGCAGCCGCAGCGGCGCGGCGGCGGCGTCGCACACGGCGTCCAGCCACAAGCCGCACAGGGCGCCGCTGACGCCGTGCCGACTGTCGGTGGCGTAGAGGGTTTATGTCGAAGCTACTGGTCTTTCAATTTGTAACTATCCAACAGCCCAAAGACTATCTTGGACACTAAAGCTAGATACAAAGAGATTCCTAGTCTTAACGGCACTCACGGAATAAAGAATAAAGTTAGACTAGTTCTCGACAATATAAATACACCTCTTAATTAAGTCTCTAAACTAACTACATACAGAGTACATATAGAGTAGGGAATCTGACGATTCTGACAGGTTGACGACATTGGTCCAAGTGGTTTTTGATGCTTTCAGATTGAAGCTTTACCAACATTTTTCCTCGATATGGGAAAGTCTGACGAAATGACTTTGGTCCGAGTGGTGTTCGATGCTACTCTTTATCTGACACGTATCTCCCACGTCATTGGAGTAGAGCGTCTGTTGAAGCCACCGTTGCCACTTGTACTGACGCCGTGCTGACTGTCGTTGGAGTAGAGAGTCTATTTTGAATCTACTGTTGCCAATGTACTCCAGCCACAAGCTGCACAGGGCGCCACTGACGCCGTGCCGACTGTTGGTGGCGTAGAGGGTCTATGTCGAAGCTACTGTCGCCACTTGTATCTGCCACCTACCTATCTCCTCCCCCACGTTGGCGTGTAACACGGCGACGAGCGCGGCGTGCTCGGCTTGCAGCCGCAGCGGCGCGGCGGCGGCGTCGCACACGGCGTCCAGCCACAAGCCGCACAGGGCGCCGCTGACGCCGTGCCGACTGTTGGTGGCGTAGAGGGTCTATGTCGAAGCTACTGTCGCCACTTGTATCTGCCACCTACCTATCTCCTCCCCCACGTTGGCGTGTAACACGGCGACGAGCGCGGCGTGCTCGGCTTGCAGCCGCAGCGGCGCGGCGGCGGCGTCGCACACGGCGTCCAGCCACAAGCCGCACAGGGCGCCGCTGACGCCGTGCCGACTGTTGGTGGCGTAGAGGGTCTATGTCGAAGCTACTGTCGCCACTTGTATCTGCCACCTACCTATCTCCTCCCCCACGTTGGCGTGTAACACGGCGACGAGCGCGGCGTGCTCGGCTTGCAGCCGCAGCGGCGCGGCGGCGGCGTCGCACACGGCGTCCAGCCACAAGCCGCACAGGGCGCCGCTGACGCCGTGCCGACTGTTGGTGGCGTAGAGGGTCTATGGCGAAATTGGCGAAGCTACTGGTCTTTCAATTTGTAACTATCCAACAGCCCAAAGACTATCTTGGAAGCTAAAGCTAGATACAAAGAGATTCCTAGTTTTAACGGCACTCACGGAATAAAGAATAAAGTTAGACTAGTTCTCGACAAAATAAGTACACCTCTTAATTAAGTCTCTAAACCAACTACATACAAATTTGCTGTCTCATCATGGAGTAGGGAATCTGACGATTCTGACGGGTTGACGACTTTGGTCCGAGTGGTTTTTGATGCTTTCAGATTGAAGCTTTACCAACCTTTTTGCCTCGATATGGGAAAGTCTGACGAAATTATGACTTTGGTCCGAGTGGTGTTCGATGCTACTGTTATCAGACACTTATCTATCTCCTGGCCCACGTTGGTGCAGTAGAGCGTCTATATCGAAGCTACTGTTGCTGTTGACACTTGTACTCCAGCCACAAGCCGCACAGGGCGCCGCTGACGCCGTGGCGGCTGTTGGTGGCGTAGAGGGTCTATGTCGAAGCTACTGTCGCCACTTGTATCTGCCACTCTCTCTTGGTCTTTCAATTTGTAATTATCCAACAGCCCAAAGACTATCGGACGCTAAAGCTAGATACAAAGACTAGTTCTCGACAAAACAAGTACACCTCTTAATTAAGTCTCTAAACTAACTACATACAAATTAGCTGTCCCATCGTGGAGTAGTAATCTGACTGGTTGCCGACTTCGGTCCGAGTGGTTTTTGATGCTTTCAGATTGAAGCTTTACCAACATTTTTCCTCGATATCGGAAAGTCTGACGAAATGACTTTGGTCCGAGTGGTGTTCGATGCTACTCTTTATCTGACACGTACCTATCTCCTGTCCAACGTCGTTGGAGTAGAGTCTGTGTTGAAGCTACTATTGCTACTTGTACTCCAGCCACAAGCCAGCCAGCGCCACTGACGCCGTGCCGACTGTTGGTGGCGTAGAGGGTCTATGTCGAAGCTACTGTCGCCACTTGTATCTGCCACCTACCTATCTCCTCCCCCACGTTGGCGTGTAACACGGCGACGAGCGCGGCGTGCTCGGCTTGCAGCCGCAGCGGCGCGGCGGCGGCGTCGCACACGGCGTCCAGCCACAAGCCGCACAGGGCGCCGCTGACGCCGTGCCGACTGTTGGTGGCGTAGAGGGTCTATGTCGAAGCTACTGGTCTTTCAATTTGTAACTATCCAACAGCCCAAAGACTATCGGACGCTAAGGCTAGATATAAATATATCGTGTAATTTAAAATGTACAGTGCTTTAGTTTATACTGTCATACTGTATATTTTTTGTTTGAATAAATAATAAATAAATAAAGACTAGTTCTCGACAAAATAAGTACACCTCTTAATTAAGTATCTTAACTAACTACATACAAATTTACTGTCCCATCATGGAGTAGGGAATCTGACGCCTTGCCGACTTGGGTCCGAGTGGTCTTTGATGCTTTTTAGATTGAAGCTTCACCAACATTTTTCCTCGATATGGGAAAGTCTGACGAAATGACTTTGGTCCGAGTGGTGTTTCAGACACTTATCTATCTCCTGGCACACGTTGGTGCAGTAGAGCGTCTATATTGAAGCTACTGTTGCTGTTGACACTTGTACTCCAGCCACAAGCCGCCAGCGCCACTGACGCCGTGCCGACTGTTGGTGGCGTAGAGGGTCTATGTCGAAGCTACTGCCACTTGTATCTGCCACCTACCTATCTCCTCCCCCACGTTGGCGTGTAACACGGCGACGAGCGCGGCGTGCTCGGCTTGCAGCCGCAGCGGCGCGGCGGCGGCGTCGCACACGGCGTCCAGCCACAAGCCGCACAGGGCGCCGCTGACGCCGTGCCGACTGTCGGTGGCGTAGAGGGTCTATGTCGAAGCTACTGTCGCCACTTGTATCTGCCACCTACCTATCTCCTCCCCCACGTTGGCGTGTAACACGGCGACGAGCGCGGCGTGCTCGGCTTGCAGCCGCAGCGGCGCGGCGGCGGCGTCGCACACGGCGTCCAGCCACAAGCCGCACAGGGCGCCGCTGACGCCGTGCCGACTGTTGGTGGCGTAGAGGGTCTATGTCGAAGCTACTGGTCTTTCAATTTGTAACTATCCAACAGCCCAAAGACTATCGGACGCTAAGGCTAGATATAAATATATCGTGTAATTTAAAATGTGCAGTGCTTTAGTTTATACTGTCATACTGTGTATTTTTTGTTTGAATAAATAAATAAAGACTAGTTCTCGACAAAATAAGTACACCTCTTAATTAAGTCTCTAAACTACATACAAATTTGCTGTCCCATCGTGGAGTAGGGAATCTGACGGGTTGCCGACTTCGGTCCGAGTGGTTTTTGATGCTTTCAGATTGAAGCTTTACCAACATTTCGTCGGTTGACAACCAAAACTCACTAAGTAACAAATACCTACTTGAAATAGAGATCGTATCTCAGTTCTGATTCAATACTGACATAAGAGGTTGCTAAGAGTAGTGTCAGTTTTTATAGTGAGTTTTGGTTGTCAGCCGACGATTTCTCCTCGATATGGGAAAGTCTGACGGAATGACTTTGGTTCGAGTGGTGTTCGATGCTACTCTTTATCTGACACGTACCTATCTCCCACGTCGTTGGAGTCTATGTTAAAGCTACTTTTGCCAATGTACTCCAGCCACAAGCTGCACAGGGCGCCGCTGACGCCGTGCCGACTGTTGGTGGCGTAGAGGGTCTATGTCGAAGCTACTGTCGCCACTTGTATCTGCCACCTACCTATCTCCTCCCCCACGTTGGCGTGTAACACGGCGACGAGCGCGGCGTGCTCGGCTTGCAGCCGCAGCGGCGCGGCGGCGGCGTCGCACACGGCGTCCAGCCACAAGCCGCACAGGGCGCCGCTGACGCCGTGCCGACTGTCGGTGGCGTAGAGGGTCTATGTCGAAGCTACTGGTCTTTCAATTTGTAACTATCCAACAGCCCAAAGACTATCGGACGCTAAGGCTAGATATAAATATATCGTGTAATTTAAAATGTGCAGTGCTTTAGTTTATACTGTCATACTGTGTATTTTTTGTTTGAATAAATAAATAAAGACTAGTTCTCGACAAAATAAGTACACCTCTTAATTAAGTCTCTAAACTACATACAAATTTGCTGTCCCATCGTGGAGTAGGGAATCTGACGGGTTGCCGACTTCGGTCCGAGTGGTTTTTGATGCTTTCAGATTGAAGCTTTACCAACATTTCGTCGGTTGACAACCAAAACTCACTAAGTAACAAATACCTACTTGAAATAGAGATCGTATCTCAGTTCTGATTCAATACTGACATAAGAGGTTGCTAAGAGTAGTGTCAGTTTTTATAGTGAGTTTTGGTTGTCAGCCGACGATTTCTCCTCGATATGGGAAAGTCTGACGGAATGACTTTGGTTCGAGTGGTGTTCGATGCTACTCTTTATCTGACACGTACCTATCTCCCACGTCGTTGGAGTCTATGTTAAAGCTACTTTTGCCAATGTACTCCAGCCACAAGCTGCACAGGGCGCCGCTGACGCCGTGCCGACTGTTGGTGGCGTAGAGGGTCTATGTCGAAGCTACTGTCGCCACTTGTATCTGCCACCTACCTATCTCCTCCCCCACGTTGGCGTGTAACACGGCGACGAGCGCGGCGTGCTCGGCTTGCAGCCGCAGCGGCGCGGCGGCGGCGTCGCACACGGCGTCCAGCCACAAGCCGCACAGGGCGCCGCTGACGCCGTGCCGACTGTTGGTGGCGTAGAGGGTCTATGGCGAAGCTACTGGTCTTTCAATTTGTAACTATCCAACAGCCCAAAGACCATCGGACGCTAAATCTAGATACAAACCCCCTTATTCATAAACGTCTGCTAACTTAACAAGCCGCTAATAATTGTTTGTCCCTTTTGCTCTTATGAACACATTGTTAAGACCGAAAGTTAACAAACGTTTATGAATAAGGGGGAAAGACTCTAAACATACAAATTTGTTGTCTCAGCATGGAGTACGGAATCTGACGGGTTGCTGACTTCGGTCCGAGTGGTTTTTGATGCTTTCAGATTGAAGCTTTAACAACATTTTTTCTCGATATGGGAAAGTCTGACGAAATGACTTTGGTCCGAGTGGTGTTCGATGCTACTCTTTATCTGACACGTACCTATCTCCCACGTCGTTAGAGTAGAGCGTCTATATCGAAGCTATAGTTGAATTATCGAGAAGATGGAATTGCATATGTAGTGGTATCGCGTATTTACAATGTATTGTGTGCTACTGTGTGTGTTTTATCGACTCATGTATTGGCATTATTCGACTAATAGTAAACCTAATTGTAAAGACACAAGGTTCACTTTAAAAGTGTTGCTTTAGTAACACCACTACAAATGCAATTCCATCTTCTCGATAATTCACCTATACTGTTGCCACTTGTACTCTAGCCAAGCCGCACAGGGCCCCACTGACGCCGTGCCGTCTGTCGGTGGCGTAGAGGGTCTATGTCGAAGCTACTGCCACTTGTATCTGCCACCTACCTATCTCCTCCCCCACGTTGGCGTGTAACACGGCGACGAGCGCGGCGTGCTCGGCTTGCAGCCGCAGCGGCGCGGCGGCGGCGTCGCACACGGCGTCCAGCCACAAGCCGCACAGGGCGCCGCTGACGCCGTGCCGACTGTCGGTGGCGTAGAGGGTCTATGTCGAAGCTACTGCCACTTGTATCTGCCACCTACCTATCTCCTCCCCCACGTTGGCGTGTAACACGGCGACGAGCGCGGCGTGCTCGGCTTGCAGCCGCAGCGGCGCGGCGGCGGCGTCGCACACGGCGTCCAGCCACAAGCCGCACAGGGCGCCGCTGACGCCGTGCCGACTGTCGGTGGCGTAGAGGGTCTATGTCGAAGCTACTGTCGCCACTTGTATCTGCCACCTACCTATCTCCTCCCCCACGTTGGCGTGTAACACGGCGACGAGCGCGGCGTGCTCGGCTTGCAGCCGCAGCGGCGCGGCGGCGGCGTCGCACACGGCGTCCAGCCACAAGCCGCACAGGGCGCCGCTGACGCCGTGCCGACTGTTGGTGGCGTAGAGGGTCTATGGCGAAGCTACTGGTCTTTCAATTTGTAACTATCCAACAGCCCAAAGACTATCGGACGCTAAGGCTAGATATAAATATATCGTGTAATTTAAAATGTACAGTGCTTTAGTTTATACTGCCATACTGTATATTTTTTGTTTGAATAAATAATAAATAAATAAAGACTAGTTCTCGACAAAATAAGTACACCTCTTAATTAAGTCTCTAAACTACATACAAATTTGCTGTCCCATCATGGAGTAAGGAATCTGACGGGTTGCCGACTTGGGTCCGAGTGGTGTTTGATGCTTTCAGATTGAAGCTTTACCAACATTTCGTCGGTTGACAACCAAAACTCACTAAGTATCAAATACCTACTTGAAATAGAGATGGTATCTCAGTTCTGATTCAATACTGATATAAGAGGTTGCTAAGAGTAGTGTCAGTTTTTATAGTGAGTTTTGGTTGTCAGCCGACAATTTCTCCTCGATATGGGAAAGTCTGACGAAATGACTTTGGTCCGAGTGGTGTTCGATGCTACTCTTTATCTGTCACGTACCTATCTCCCACGTCGTTGGAGTAGAGAGTCTATGTTGAAGCTACTATTGCTACTTGTACTCTAGCCACAAGCCGCACAGGGCGCCGCTGACGCCGTGCCGACTGTTGGTGGCGTAGAGGGTCTATGTCGAAGCTACTGCCACTTGTATCTGCCACCTACCTATCTCCTCCCCCACGTTGGCGTGTAACACGGCGACGAGCGCGGCGTGCTCGGCTTGCAGCCGCAGCGGCGCGGCGGCGGCGTCGCACACGGCGTCCAGCCACAAGCCGCACAGGGCGCCGCTGACGCCGTGCCGACTGTTGGTGGCGTAGAGGGTCTATATCGAAGCTGCTGTTGCTGTTGACACTTGTACTCCAGCCACAAGCCGCACAGGGCGCCGCTGACGCCGTGCCGACTGTTGGTGGCGTAGAGGGTCTATGGCGAAGCTACTGGTCTTTCAATTTGTAACTATCGAACAGCCCAAAGACTATCGGACGCTAAAGCTAGATACAAAGACTAGTTCTCGACAAAATAAGTACACCTCTTAATTAAGTCTCTAAACTACATACAAATTTGCTGTCCCATCGTGGAGTAGGGAATCAGACGGGTTGTCGACTTCGGTCCGAGTGGTTTTTGATGCTTTCAGATTGAAGCTTTACCAACATTTCGTCGGTTGACAACCAAAACTCACTAAGTAACAAATACCTACTTGAAATAGAGATCGTATCTCAGTTCTGATTCAATACTGACACAATAGGTTGCTAAGAGTAGTGTCAGTTTTTATAGTGAGTTTTGGTTGTCAGCCGACGATTTCTCCTCGATATGGGAAAGTCTGACGAAATGATGACTTTTGTCCGAGTGGTGTTCGATGCTACTCTTTATCTGACACGTACCTATCTCCCACGTCGTTGGAGTCTATGTTAAAGCTACTGTTGCCAATGTACTCCAGCCACAAGCCGCACAGCGCGCCGCTGACGCCGTGCCGACTGTTGGTGGCGTAGAGGGTCTATGTCGAAGCTACTGTCGCCACTTGTATCTGCCACCTACCTATCTCCTCCCCCACGTTGGCGTGTAACACGGCGACGAGCGCGGCGTGCTCGGCTTGCAGCCGCAGCGGCGCGGCGGCGGCGTCGCACACGGCGTCCAGCCACAAGCCGCACAGGGCGGCACTGACGCCGTGCCGACTGTTGGTGGCGTAGAGGGTCTATGGCGAAGCTACTGGTATTTCAATTTGTAACTATCCAACAGCCCAAAGACTATCGGACGCTAAAGATACAAAGACTAGTTCTCGACAAAATAAGTACACCTCTTAATTAAGTCTCTAAGCTAACTACATACAAATTTGCTGTCCCATCATGGAGTAGGGAATCTGACAGGTTGCCGACTTCGGTCCGAGTCGTTGTTGATGCTTTCAGATTGAAGCTTTACCAACATTTCGTCGGTTGACAACCAAAACTCACTAAGTAACAAATACCTACTTGAAATAGAGATCGTATCTCAGTTCTGATTCAATACTGACACAAGAGGTTGCTAAGAGTAGTGTCAGTTTTGATAGTGAGTTTTGGTTGTCAGCCGACGATTTCTCCTCGATATGGGAAAGTCTGACGAAATGATGACTTTGGTCCGAGTGGTGTTCGATGCTACTCTTTATCTGACAAGTAACTATCTCCCACGTCGTTGAAGTCTATGTTAAAGATACTGTTGCCAATGTACTCCAGCCACAAGCCGCACAGGGCGCCGCTGACGCCGTGCCGACTGTTGGTGGCGTAGAGGGTCTATGGCGAAGCTACTGTTCTTTCAATTTGTAACTATCCAACAGCCCAAAGACTATCTTGGACGCTAAAGCTAGATACAAAGAGATTCCTAGTTTTAACGGTACTCACGGAATAAAGAATAAAGTAAGACTAGTTCTCGACAAAATAAGTACACCTCTTAATTAAGTCTCTAAACCAACTACATACAAATTTGCTGTCTCATCATGGAGTAGGGAATCTGACGATTCTGACGGGTTGACGACTTTGGTCCGAGTGGTTTTTGATGCTTTCAAATTGTAGCTTTACCAACATTTTTCTTCGATATGGGAAAGTCTGAGGAAATGATGACTTTGGTCCGAGTGGTGTTCGATGCTACTGTTATCAGACACTTATCTATCTCCTGGCCCACGTTGGTGCAGTAGAGCGTCTATATCGAAGCTACTATTGCTGTTGACACTTGTACTCCAGCCACAAGCCGCACAGGGCGGCGCTGACGCCGTGCCGACTGTCGGTGGCGTAGAGGGTCTATGTCGAAGCTACTGTCGCCACTTGTATCTGCCACCTACCTATCTCCTCCCCCACGTTGGCGTGTAACACGGCGACGAGCGCGGCGTGCTCGGCTTGCAGCCGCAGCGGCGCGGCGGCGGCGTCGCACACGGCGTCCAGCCACAAGCCGCACAGGGCGCCGCTGACGCCGTGCCGACTGTTGGTGGCGTAGAGGGTCTATGTCGAAGCTACTGTCGCCACTTGTATCTGCCACCTACCTATCTCCTCCCCCACGTTGGCGTGTAACACGGCGACGAGCGCGGCGTGCTCGGCTTGCAGCCGCAGCGGCGCGGCGGCGGCGTCGCACACGGCGTCCAGCCACAAGCCGCACAGGGCGCCGCTGACGCCGTGCCGACTGTTGGTGGCGTAGAGGGTCTATGTCGAAGCTACTGTCGCCACTTGTATCTGTCTCTAATCTAAAACCCACTTATCTACCTACTCCCCCCTGTTGAGTTGTTGACCGTTCGTATAGTGTCTCTATGGCGAAGCTACTGGTCTTTCAATTTGTAACTATCCAACAGCCCAAAGACTATCGGACGCTAAAGATACAAAGACTAGTTCTCGACAAAATAAGTACACCTCTTAATTAAGTCTCTAAACTACATACAAATTTGCTGTCCCATCGTGGAGTAGGGAATGGTAAGGGTTGCCGACTTCGGTCCGAGTGGTTTTTGATGCTTTCAGATTAAAGCTTTACCAACATTTTTCCTCGAAATGGGAAAGTCTGACGAAATGCCTATGACTCTATGACTTTGGTCCGAGTGGTGTTCGATGCTACTCTTCATCTGACACGTACCTATCTCCCACGTCGTTGGAGTAGAGAGTCTATGTTGAAGCTACTATTGCTACTTGTACTCCAGCCACAAGCCGCACAGGGTGTTGGTGGAGTAGAGGGTCTATGTCGAAGCTACTGTCGCCACTTGTATCTGCCCACCTACCTATCTCCTCCCCCACGTCGTATCTCCCAGGTCGTTGAAGTAGAGCGTCTATGTTGAAGCTACTGTTGCCAATGTACTCCAGCCACAAGCCGCCAGCGCCACTGACGCCGTGCCGACTGTTGGTGGCGTAGAGGGTCTATGTCGAAGCTACTGCCACTTGTATCTGCCACCTACCTATCTCCTCCCCCACGTTGGCGTGTAACACGGCGACGAGCGCGGCGTGCTCGGCTTGCAGCCGCAGCGGCGCGGCGGCGGCGTCGCACACGGCGTCCAGCCACAAGCCGCACAGGGCGCCGCTGACGCCGTGCCGACTGTTGGTGGCGTAGAGGGTCTATGGCGAAGCTACTGGTCTTTCAATTTGTAACTATCCAACAGCCTAAAGACTATCGGACGCTAAAGCTAGATACAAAGACTAGTTCTCGACAAAATAAGTACATTTCTTAATTAAGTCTCTAAACTAACTACATAAAAATTTGCTGTCTCATCATGGAGTACGGAATTTGACGGGTTGCCGACTTCGGTCCGAGTGGTTTTTGATGCTTTCAAATTGAAGCTTTACCAACAGTTTTCCTCGATATGGGAAAGTCTGACGAAATTATGACTTTGGTCCGAGTGGTGTTCGATGCTACTGTTATCAGACACCTATTTATCTCCTGGCCCACGTTGGTGCAGTAGAGCGTCTATATCAAAGCTACTGTTGCTGTTGACACTTGTACTCCAGCCACAAGCCGCACAGGGCGCCGCTGACGCCGTGCCGACTGTTGGTGGCGTAGAGGGTCTATGTCGAAGCTACTGTCGCCACTTGTATCTGCCACCTACCTATCTCCTCCCCCACGTTGGCGTGTAACACGGCGACGAGCGCGGCGTGCTCGGCTTGCAGCCGCAGCGGCGCGGCGGCGGCGTCGCACACGGCGTCCAGCCACAAGCCGCACAGGGCGCCGCTGACGCCGTGCCGACTGTCGGTGGCGTAGAGGGTCTATGGCGAAGCTACTGGTCTTTCAATTTGTAACTATCCAACAGCCCAAAGACTATCGGACGCTAAAGATACAAAGACTAGTTCTCGACAAAATAAGTACACCTCTTAATTAAGTCTCTAAACTACATACAAATTTGCTGTCCCATCGTGGAGTAGGGAATCTGACGGGTTGACGAGTTCGGTCCGAGTGGTTTTTGATGCTTTCAGATTGAAGCTTTACCAACATTTCGTCGGTTGACAACCAAAACTCACTAAGTAACAAATACCTACTTGAAATAGAGATCGTATCTCAGTTCTGATTCAATACTGACATAAGAGGTTGCTAAGAGTAGTGTCAGTTTTTATAGTGAGTTTTGGTTGTCAGCCGACGATTTCTCCTCGATATGGGAAAGTCTGACGAAATGACTTTGGTCCGAGTGGTGTTCGATGCTACTCTTTATCTGACACGTACCTATCTCCCACGTCGTTGGAGTAGAGAGTCTATGTTGAAGCTACTATTGCTACTTGTACTCTAGCCACAAGCCGCACAGGGCGGCACTGACGCCGTGCCGACTGTTAGTGGCGTAGAGGGTCTATGTCGAAGCTACTGTCACCACTTGTATCTGCCACCTACCTATCTCCTCCCCCACGTTGACTATTGGACGCTAAAGCTAGATACAAAGACTAGTTTTCGACAAAATAAGTACACCTCTTAATTAAGTCTCTAAACTACATACAAATTTGCTCTCCCATCGTGGAGTAGGGAATCTGACGGGTTGCCGACTTCAGTCCGAGTGGTTTTTGATGCTTTCAGATTGAAGCTTTACCAACATTTTTCCTCGATATGGGAAAGTCTGACGAAATTATGACTTTAGTCCGAGTGGTGTTCGATGCTACTGTTATCAGACACCTATCTATTTCCTGGCCCACGTTGGTGCAGTAGAGCGTCTATATCGAAGCCACTGTTGCTGTTGACACTTGTACTCCAGCCACAAGCCGCACAGGGCGCCGCTGACGCCGTGCCGACTGTTGGTGGCGTAGAGGGTCTATGTCGAAGCTACTGGTCTTTCAATTTGTAACTATCCAACAGCCCAAAGACTATCGGACGCTGAAGCTAGATACAAAGACTAGTTCTCGACAAAATAAGTACACGTTTTAGTTAAGTCTCTAATCTAACTACATACAAATTTGCTGTCCCATCGTGGAGTAGGGAATCTGACGAGTTGACGACTTCGGTCCGAGTGGTTTTTGATGCTTTCAGATTGAAGCTTTACCAACATTTATCCTCGATATAGGAAAGTCTGACGAAATGCCTATGACTCTATGACTTTGGTCCGAGTGGTGTTCGATGCTACTCTTTATCTGACACGTACCTATCTCCCACGTCGTTGGAGTAGAGAGTCTATGTTGAAGCTACTATTGCTACTTGTACTCCAGCCACAAGCCGCATAGGGCGCCAGCGGCACTGACGCCGTGCCGACTGTTGGTGGCGTAGAGGGTCTATGTCGAAGCTACTGTCGCCACTTGTATCTGCCACCTACCTATCTCCTCCCCCACGTTGGCGTGTAACACGGCGACGAGCGCGGCGTGCTCGGCTTGCAGCCGCAGCGGCGCGGCGGCGGCGTCGCACACGGCGTCCAGCCACAAGCCGCACAGGGCGCCGCTGACGCCGTGCCGACTGTTGGTGGCGTAGAGGGTCTATGTCGAAGCTACTGGTCTTTCAATTTGTAACTATCCAACAGCCCAAAGACTATACGCTAAAGCTAGATACAAAGACTAGTTCTCGACAAAATAAGTACACCTGTTAATTAAGTCTCTAACTACATAAAAATTTGCCGTCTCATCGTGGAGTAGGGAATCTGACGGGTTGACGACTTCGGTCCGAGTGGTTTTTGATGCTTACAGATTGAAGCTTTACCAGAGTTGGGCAAAAAGTAATATGATTACTTCTGTAAATTACATTTGTAATATATATTACAAAGTACACATACAAAAGTAATCGGAAGGAGTAATCATATTACTTTTTGCCCAACTCTGAGTTTTACCAACATTTTTCCTCGATATGGGAACGTCTGACGAAATGACTTTGGTCCGAGTGGTGTTCGATGCTACTCTTTATCTGACACGTACCTATCTCCCACGTCGTTGGAGTAGAGAGTCTATGTTGAAGCTACTGTTGCCAATGTACTCCAGCCACAAGCCAGCCAGCGCCACTGACGCCGTGCCGACTGTTGGTGGCGTAGAGGGTCTATGTCGAAGCTACTGGTCTTTCAATTTGTAACTATCCAACAGCCCAAAGACTATCGGACGTAAAGCTAGATGCAAAGACTAGTTCTCGGCAAAATAAGTACACCTCTTAATTAAGTCTCTAAACTACATACAAATTTGCTGTCCCATCGTGGAGTAGGGAGTCTGACGGGTTGCCGACTTCGGTCCGAGTGGTTTTTGATGCTTACAAATTGAAGCTTTACCAGAGTTGGGCAAAAAGTAATATGATTACTTCTGTAAATTACATTTGTAATATATATTACAAAGTACACATACAAAAGTAATCGGAAGGAGTAATCATATTACTTTTTGCCCAACTCTGAGTTTTACCAACATTTTTCCTCGATATGGGAAAGTCTGACGAAATGACTTTGGTCCGAGTGGTGTTCGATGCTACTCTTTCTCTGACACGTACCTATCTTCCACGTCGTTGGAGTAGAGAGTCTATGTTGAAGCTACTATTGCTACTTGTACTCCAGCCACAAGCCGCACAGGACGCCACTGACGCCGTGCCGACTGTTGGTGGCGTAGAGGGTCTATGTCGAAGCTACTGTCGCCACTTGTATCTGCCACCTACCTATCTCCTCCCCCACGTTGGCGTGTAACACGGCGACGAGCGCGGCGTGCTCGGCTTGCAGCCGCAGCGGCGCGGCGGCGGCGTCGCACACGGCGTCCAGCCACAAGCCGCACAGGGCGCCGCTGACGCCGTGCCGACTGTTGGTGGCGTAGAGGGTCTATGGCGAAGCTACTGTCGCCACTTGTATCTGCCACCTACCTATCTCCTCCCCCACGTTGGCGTGTAACACGGCGACGAGCGCGGCGTGCTCGGCTTGCAGCCGCAGCGGCGCGGCGGCGGCGTCGCACACGGCGTCCAGCCACAAGCCGCACAGGGCGCCGCTGACGCCGTGCCGACTGTTGGTGGCGTAGAGGGTCTATGTCGAAGCTACTGGTCTTTCAATTTGTAACTATCCAACAGCCCAAAGACTATCGGACGCTAAGGCTAGATATAAATATATCGTGTAATTTAAAATGTACAGTGCTTTAGTTTATACTGTCATACTGTATATTTTTTGTTTGAATAAATAATAAATAAATAAAGACTAAATTTCGACAAAATAAGTACACCTCTTAATTAAGTCTCTAAACTAACTACATACAAATTTGCTGTCCCATCGTGGAGTAGGGAATCTGACGGGTTGACAACTTCGGTCCGAGTGGTTTTTGATGCTATCAGATTGAAGCTTTACCAACATTTCGTCGATTGACAACCAAAACTAACTAAGTAACAAATACCTACTTGAAATAGAGATCGTATCTCAGTTCTGATTCAATACTGACATAAGAGGTTGCTAAGAGTAGTGTCAGTTTTTATAGTGAGTTTTGGTTGTCAGCCGACGATTTCTCCTCGATATGGGAAAGTCAGACGAAATGACTTTGGTCCGAGTGGTGTTCGATGCTACTCTTTATCTGACACGTACTTATCTCCCACGTCGTTGGAGTCTATGTTAAAGCTACTGTTGCCAATGTATTCCAGCCACAAGCCGCACAGGGCGGCGCTGACGCCGTGCCGACTGTTGGTGGCGTAGAGGGTCTATGTCGAAGCTACTGTCGCCACTTGTATCTGCCACCTACCTATCTCCTCCCCCACGTTGGCGTGTAACACGGCGACGAGCGCGGCGTGCTCGGCTTGCAGCCGCAGCGGCGCGGCGGCGGCGTCGCACACGGCGTCCAGCCACAAGCCGCACAGGGCGCCGCTGACGCCGTGCCGACTGTCGGTGGCGTAGAGGGTCTATGTCGAAGCTACTGTCGCCACTTGTATCTGCCACCTACCTATCTCCTCCCCCACGTTGGCGTGTAACACGGCGACGAGCGCGGCGTGCTCGGCTTGCAGCCGCAGCGGCGCGGCGGCGGCGTCGCACACGGCGTCCAGCCACAAGCCGCACAGGGCGCCGCTGACGCCGTGCCGACTGTTGGTGGCGTAGAGGGTCTATGTCGAAGCTACTGTCGCCACTTGTATCTGCCACCTACCTATCTCCTCCCCCACGTTGGCGTGTAACACGGCGACGAGCGCGGCGTGCTCGGCTTGCAGCCGCAGCGGCGCGGCGGCGGCGTCGCACACGGCGTCCAGCCACAAGCCGCACAGGGCGCCGCTGACGCCGTGCCGACTGTTGGTGGCGTAGAGGGTCTATGGCGAAGCTACTGGTCTTTCAATTTGTAACTATCCAACAGCCCAAAGACTATCGGACGCTAAAGATGCAAAGACTAGTTCTCGACAAAATAAGTACATCTTAATTAAGTCTCTAAACTAACTAAACTACATACAAATTTGCTGTCCCACCGTGGAGTAGGGAATCTGACGGGTTGCCAACTTCGGTCTGAGTGGTTTTTGATGCTTTCAGATTGAAGCTTTACCAACATTTCGTCGGTTGACAACCAAAACTCACTAAGTAACAAATACCTACTTAATATAGAGATCGTATCTCAGTTCTGATTCAATACTAACATAAGAGGTTGCTAAGAGTAGTGTCAGTTTTTATAGTGAGTTTTGGTTGTCAGCCGACGATTTCTCCTCGATATGGGAAAGTCTGACGAAATGATGTCTTTGGTCCGAGTGGTGTTCGATGCTACTCTTTATCTGACACGTACCTATCTCCCACGTCGTTGGAGTCTATGTTAAAGCTACTGTTGCCAATGTTCTCTAGCCCCAAGCCGCACGGGGCGGCACTGACGCCGTGCCGACTGTTGGTGGCGTAGAGGGTCTATGTCGAAGCTACTGTCGCCACTTGTATCTGCCACCTACCTATCTCCTCCCCCACGTTGGCGTGTAACACGGCGACGAGCGCGGCGTGCTCGGCTTGCAGCCGCAGCGGCGCGGCGGCGGCGTCGCACACGGCGTCCAGCCACAAGCCGCACAGGGCGCCGCTGACGCCGTGCCGACTGTTGGTGGCGTAGAGGGTCTATGGCGAAGCTACTGGTCTTTCAATTTGTAACTATCCAACAGCCCAAAGACTATCAGACGCTAAAGCTAGATACAAAACCTAGTTCTCGACAAAATAAGTACACCTCTTAATTAAGTCTCTAAACTACATAAAAATTTGCTGTCCCATCGTGGAGTAGTAATCTGACGGGTTGCCGACTTTGGTCCGAGTGGTTTTTGATGCTTTTAGATTGAAGCTTTACCAACATTTCGTCGGTTGACAACCAAAACTCACTAAGTAACAAATACCTACTTGAAATAGAGATCGTATCTCAATTCTGATTCAATACTGACATAAGAGGTTGCTAAGAGTAGTGTCAGTTTTTATAGTGAGTTTTGGTTGTCGGCCGACGATTTCTCCTCGATATGGGAATGTCTGACGAAATGATGACTTTGGTCCGAGTGGTGTTCGATGCTACTGTTATCAGACATCTATCTCCTGGCCCACGTTGGTGCAGTAGAGCGTCTATATCGAAGCTACTGTTGCTGTTGACACTTGTACTCCAGCCACAAGCCGCACAGGGCGCCGCTGACGCCGTGCCGACTGTTGGTGGCGTAGAGGGTCTATGTCGAAGCTACTGTCGCCACTTGTATCTGCCACCTACCTATCTCCTCCCCCACGTTGGCGTGTAACACGGCGACGAGCGCGGCGTGCTCGGCTTGCAGCCGCAGCGGCGCGGCGGCGGCGTCGCACACGGCGTCCAGCCACAAGCCGCACAGGGCGCCGCTGACGCCGTGCCGACTGTTGGTGGCGTAGAGGGTCTATGGCGAAGCTACTGGTCTTTCAATTTGTAACTATCCAACAGCCCAAAGACTATCGGACGCTAAGGCTAGATATACCAACAGGCGGCACTGACGCCGTGCCGACTGTTGGTGGAGTAGAGGGTCTATGGCGAAGCTACAGGTCTTTCAATTTGTAACTATCCAACAGCCCAAAGATTATCGGACGCTAAAGCTAGATACAAAGACTAGTTCTCGGCAAAATAAGTACACCTTTTAATTAAGTTTCTAAACTAACTACATACAAATTTGCTGTCTCATCATGGAGTAGGGAATCTGACGATTCTGACGGGTTGACGACTTTGGTCCGAGTGGTTTTTGATGCTTTCAGATTGAAGCTTTACCAACATTTTTCCTCTATATGGGAAAGTCTGACGAAATGACTTCGGTCCGAGTGGTGTTCGATGCTACTGTTATCAGACACCTATCTATCTCCTGTCCCACGTCGTTGGAGTAGAGCGTCTATGTTGAAGCTACTATTGCTACTTGTACTCCAGCCACAAGCCGCACAGGGCGCCGCTGACGCCGTGCCGACTGTTGGTGGCGTAGAGGGTCTATGTCGAAGCTACTGTCGCCACTTGTATCTGCCACCTACCTATCTCCTCCCCCACGTTGGCGTGTAACACGGCGACGAGCGCGGCGTGCTCGGCTTGCAGCCGCAGCGGCGCGGCGGCGGCGTCGCACACGGCGTCCAGCCACAAGCCGCACAGGGCGCCGCTGACGCCGTGCCGACTGTTGGTGGCGTAGAGGGTCTATGTCGAAGCTACTGCCACTTGTATCTGCCACCTACCTATCTCCTCCCCCACGTTGGCGTGTAACACGGCGACGAGCGCGGCGTGCTCGGCTTGCAGCCGCAGCGGCGCGGCGGCGGCGTCGCACACGGCGTCCAGCCACAAGCCGCACAGGGCGCCGCTGACGCCGTGCCGACTGTCGGTGGCGTAGAGGGTCTATGTCGAAGCTACTGCCACTTGTATCTGCCACCTACCTATCTCCTCCCCCACGTTGGCGTGTAACACGGCGACGAGCGCGGCGTGCTCGGCTTGCAGCCGCAGCGGCGCGGCGGCGGCGTCGCACACGGCGTCCAGCCACAAGCCGCACAGGGTGCCACTGACGCCGTGCCGACTGTTGGTGGCGTAGAGGGTCTATGTCGAAGCTACTGTCGCCACTTGTATCTGCCACCTACCTATCTCCTCCCCCACGTTGGCGTGTAACACGGCGACGAGCGCGGCGTGCTCGGCTTGCAGCCGCAGCGGCGCGGCGGCGGCGTCGCACACGGCGTCCAGCCACAAGCCGCACAGGGCGCCGCTGACGCCGTGCCGACTGTTGGTGGCGTAGAGGGTCTATGTCGAAGCTACTGGTCTTTCAATCTGTAGCTATTCAACAGCCCAAAGACTATCGGACGCTAAAGCTAGATACAAAGACTAGTTCTCGACAAATTAAGTCTCTAAACTAACTACATACAAATTTGCTGTCCCATCGTGGAGTAGGGAATCTGACGGGTTGACGAGTTCGGTCCGAGTGGTTTTTGATGCTTTCAGATTGAAGCTTTACCAACATTTTTCTTCGATATGGGAAAGTCTGACGAAATTATGACTTTGGTCCGAGTGGTTTTTGATGCTTTCAGATTGAAGCTTTACCAACATTTTTCCTCGATATGGGATAGTCTGACGAAATGATGACTTTGGTCCGAGTGGTGTTCGATGCTACTGTTCTCAGACACCTATCTATCTCCTGGCCCACGTTGGTGCAGTAGAGCGTCTATGTTGAAGCTACTGTTGCTGTTGACACTTGTACTCTAGCCACAAGCCGCACAGGGCGCCGCTGACGCCGTGCCGACTGTCGGTGGCGTAGAGGGTCTATGTCGAAGCTACTGTCGCCACTTGTATCTGCCACCTACCTATCTCCTCCCCCACGTTGGCGTGTAACACGGCGACGAGCGCGGCGTGCTCGGCTTGCAGCCGCAGCGGCGCGGCGGCGGCGTCGCACACGGCGTCCAGCCACAAGCCGCACAGGGCGCCGCTGACGCCGTGCCGACTGTTGGTGGCGTAGAGGGTCTATGTCGAAGCTACTGTCGCCACTTGTATCTGCCACCTACCTATCTCCTCCCCCACGTTGGCGTGTAACACGGCGACGAGCGCGGCGTGCTCGGCTTGCAGCCGCAGCGGCGCGGCGGCGGCGTCGCACACGGCGTCCAGCCACAAGCCGCACAGGGCGCCGCTGACGCCGTGCCGACTGTTGGTGGCGTAGAGGGTCTATGGCGAAGCTACTGGTCTTTCAATTTGTAACTATCCAACAGCCCAAAGACTATCTTGGAAGCTAAAGCTAGATACAAAGAGATTCCTAGTTTTAACGGCACTCACGGAATAAAAAATAAAGTTAGACTAGTTCTCGACAAAATAAGTACACCTCTTAATTAAGTCTCTAAACCAACTACATACAAATTTGCTGTCTCATCATGGAGTAGGGAATCTGACGATTCTGACGGGTTGACGACTTTGGTCCGAGTGGTTTTTGATGCTTTCAAATTGTAGCTTTACCAACATTTTTCTTCGATATGGGAAAGTCTGAGGAAATGATGACTTTGGTCCGTGTGGTGTTCGATGCTACTGTTATCAGACATCTATCTCCTGGCCCACGTTGGTGCAGTAGAGCGTCTATATCGAAGCTACTGTTGCTGTTGACACTTGTACTCCAGCCACAAGCCGCACAGAGCGCCGCTGACGCCGTGCCGACTGTTGGTGGCGTAGAGGGTCTATGTCGAAGCTACTGTCGCCACTTGTATCTGCCACCTACCTATCTCCTCCCCCACGTTGGCGTGTAACACGGCGACGAGCGCGGCGTGCTCGGCTTGCAGCCGCAGCGGCGCGGCGGCGGCGTCGCACACGGCGTCCAGCCACAAGCCGCACAGGGCGCCGCTGACGCCGTGCCGACTGTTGGTGGCGTAGAGGGTCTATGTCGAAGCTACTGGTCTTTCAATTTGTAACTATCCAACAGCCAAAAGACTATCGGACGCTCAGGCTAGATATAAATATATCGTGTAATTTAAAATGTACAGTGCTTTAGTTTATACTGTCATACTGTATATTTTTTGTTTGAATAAATAATAAATAAATAAAGACTAAATCTCGACAAAATAAGTACACCTCTTAATTAAGTCTCTAAACTACATACAAATTTGCTGTCCCATCGTGGAGTAGGGAATCTGACGGGTTGCCGACTTCGGTCCGAGTGGTTTTTGATGCTTTCAGATTGAAGCTTAACCAACATTTTTCCTCGATATGGGAAAGTCTGACGAAATGACTTCGGTCCGAGTGGTTTTTGATGCTTCCAGATTGAAGCTTTACCAACATTTTTCCTCGATATGGGAAAGTCTGACGAAATGACTTTGGTCCGAGTGGTGTTCGATGATACTGTTATCAGACACCTATCTATCTCCTGTCCTACGTCGTTGGAGTAGAGAGTCTATGTTGAGGCTACTGTTGCCAATGTATTCCAGCCCCAAGCCGCACAGGGCGCCGCTGACGCCGTGCCGACTGTTGGTGGCGTAGAGGGTCTATGTCGAAGCTACTGTCGCCACTTGTATCTGCCACCTACCTATCTCCTCCCCCACGTTGGCGTGTAACACGGCGACGAGCGCGGCGTGCTCGGCTTGCAGCCGCAGCGGCGCGGCGGCGGCGTCGCACACGGCGTCCAGCCACAAGCCGCACAGGGCGCCGCTGACGCCGTGCCGACTGTTGGTGGCGTAGAGGGTCTATGTCGAAGCTACTGTCGCCACTTGTATCTGCCACCTACCTATCTCCTCCCCCACGTTGGCGTGTAACACGGCGACGAGCGCGGCGTGCTCGGCTTGCAGCCGCAGCGGCGCGGCGGCGGCGTCGCACACGGCGTCCAGCCACAAGCCGCACAGGGCGCCGCTGACGCCGTGCCGACTGTTGGTGGCGTAGAGGGTCTATGGCGAAGCTACTGGTCTTTCAATTTGTAACTATCCAACAGCTCAAAGACTATCGGACGTTAAAGATACAAAGACAAGTTCTCGACAAAATAAGTACACCTTTTAATTAAGTCTCTTAACTACATACAAATTTGCTGTCCCATCGTGGAGTAGGGAATCTGACGGGTTGCCGACTTCGGTCCGAGTGGTTTTTGATGCTTTCAGATTGAAGCTTTACCAACATTTCGTCGGTTGACAACCAAAACTCACTAAGTAACAAATACCTACTTGAAATAGAGATAGTATCTCAGTTCTGATTCAATACTGACATAAGAGGTTGCTAAGAGTAGTGTCAGTTTTTATAGTGAGTTTTGGTTGTCAGCCGACGATTTCTCCTCGATATGGGAAAGTCTGACGAAATGATGACTTTGGTCCGAGTGGTGTTCGATGCTACTCTTTATCTGACACGTATCTATCTCCCACGTCGTTGGAGTCTATGTTGAAGCTACTATTGCTACTTGTACTCCAGCCCCAAGCCGCACAGGGCGCCGCTGACGACGTGCCGACTGTTGGTGGCGTAGAGGGTCTATGTCGAAGCTACTGTCGCCACTTGTATCTGCCACCTACCTATCTCCTCCCCCACGTTGGCGTGTAACACGGCGACGAGCGCGACAAAATAAGTACACCTCTTAATTAAGTCTCTAAACTAACTACATACAAATTTGCTGTCCCATCGTGGAGTAGGGAATCTGACAGGTTGCCGACTATGGTCCGAGTGGTTTTTGATGCTTTCAGATTGAAGCTTTACCAACACTTTTCCTCGATATGGGAAAGTCTGACGAAATGACTTTGGTCCGAGTGGTGTTCGATGCTACTGTTATTAGACACCTATCTAACTCCTGGCCCACGTTGGTGCAGTAGAGCGTCTATATCGAAGCTACTGTTGCTGTTGACACTTGTACTCCAGCCACAAGCCGCACAGGGCGCCGCTGACGCCGTGCCGACTGTTGGTGGCGTAGAGGGTCTATGTCGAAGCTACTGCCACTTGTATCTGCCACCTACCTATCTCCTCCCCCACGTTGGCGTGTAACACGGCGACGAGCGCGGCGTGCAATAAGTACACCTCTTAATTAAGTCTCTAAACTAATTACATAAAAACTTGCTGTCTCATCGTGGAGTAGGGAATCTGACGGGTCACCGACTTCGGTCCGAGTGGTTTTTGATGCTTTCAGATTGAAGCTTTACCAACACTTTTCCTCGATATGGGAAAGTCTGACGAAATGACTTTGGTCCGAGTGGTGTTCGATGCTACTCTTTATCTGACACGTACCTATTTCCAGTCGTTGGAGTAGAGCGTCTATATCGAAGCTATAGTTGAATTATCGAGAAGATGGAATTGCATATGTAGTGGTATCGCGTATTTACAATGTATTGTGTGCTATTGTGTGTGTTTTATCGACTCATGTATTGGCATTATTCGACTAATAGTAAACCTAATTGTAAAGACACAAGGTTCACTTTAAAAGTGTTGCTTTAGTAACACCACTACAAATGCAATTCCATCTTCTCGATAATTCACCTATACTGTTGCCACTTGTACTCCAGCCTCAAGCCGCACAGGGCGCCGCTGACGCCGTGCCGACTGTCGGTGGAGTAGAGGATCTATGTCGAAGCTACTGCCACTTGTATCTGCCACCTACCTATCTCCTCCCCCACGTTGGCGTGTAACACGGCGACGAGCGCGGCGTGCTCGGCTTGCAGCCGCAGCGGCGCGGCGGCGGCGTCGCACACGGCGTCCAGCCACAAGCCGCACAGGGCGCCGCTGACGCCGTGCCGACTGTTGGTGGCGTAGAGGGTCTATGTCGAAGCTACTGTCGCCACTTGTATCTGCCACCTACCTATCTCCTCCCCCACGTTGGCGTGTAACACGGCGACGAGCGCGGCGTGCTCGGCTTGCAGCCGCAGCGGCGCGGCGGCGGCGTCGCACACGGCGTCCAGCCACAAGCCGCACAGGGCGCCGCTGACGCCGTGCCGACTGTTGGTGGCGTAGAGGGTCTATGTCGAAGCTACTGTCGCCACTTGTATCTGCCACCTACCTATCTCCTCCCCCACGTTGGCGTGTACTCCAAAGACTCTCGGACGCTAAAGATACAAAGACTAGTTCTCGACAAAATAAGTACACCTCGTAATTAAGTCTCTAAACTAATTACATACAAATTTGCTGTCCCATCGTGGAGTAGTAATCTGACGGGTTGCTGACTTCGGTCCGAGTGGTTTTTGATGCTTTCAGAGTCAAAGTCAAAGTCAAATAATTCTTTATTCAAATTGGAATAGCAACAAACTCTTTTGAATCGTCTCAGTCGTCGTCAGATTGAAGCTTTACCAACATTTTCCTCGATATGGGAAAGTCTGACGAAATTATGACTTTGGTCCGAGTGGTGTTCGATGCTTCGATGCTACTCTTTATCTGACACATACCTATCTTCCATGTCGTTGGAGTAGAGCGTCTATATCGAAGCTACTGTTGCTGTTGACACTTGTACTCCAGCCACAAGCCGCACAGGGCGCCGCTGACGCCGTGCCGACTGTTGGTGGCGTAGAGGGTCTATGTCGAAGCTACTGTCGCCACTTGTATCTGCCACCTACCTATCTCCTCCCCCACGTTGGCGTGTAACACGGCGACGAGCGCGGCGTGCTCGGCTTGCAGCCGCAGCGGCGCGGCGGCGGCGTCGCACACGGCGTCCAGCCACAAGCCGCACAGGGCGCCGCTGACGCCGTGCCGACTGTTGGTGGCGTAGAGGGTCTATGTCGAAGCTACTGGTCTTTCAATTTGTAACTATCCAAAAGCCCAAAGACTATCGAACGCTAAAGCTAGATACAAAGAATAGTTCTCGGCAAAATAAGTACACGTCTTAATTAAGTCTCTAAACTACATACAAATTTGCTGTCCCATCGTGGAGTAGGGAATCTGACGGGTTGCCGACTTCGGTCCGAGTGGTTTTTGATGCTTTCAGATTGAAGCTTTACCAACATTTCGTCGGTTGTCAACCAAAACTCACTAAGTAACAAATACCTACTTGAAATAGAGATCGTATCTCAGTTCTGATTCAATACTGACACAAGAGGTTGCTAAGAGTAGTGTCAGTTTTTATAGTGAGTTTTGGTTGTCAGCCGACGATTTCTCCTCGATATGGGAAAGTCTGACGAAATGATGACTTTGGTCCGAGTGGTGTTCGATGCTACTCTTTATCTGACACGTACCTATCTCCCACGTCGTTGGAGTCTATGTTAAAGCTACTGTTGCCAATGTACTCCAGCCACAAGCCGCACAGGGCGCCGCTGACGCCGTGCCGACTGTTGGTGGCGTAGAGGGTCTATGTCGAAGCTACTGTCGCCACTTGTATCTGCAACCTACCTATCTCCTCCCCCACGTTGGCGTGTAACACGGCGACGAGCGCGGCGTGCTCGGCTTGCAGCCGCAGCGGCGCGGCGGCGGCGTCGCACACGGCGTCCAGCCACAAGCCGCACAGGGCGCCGCTGACGCCGTGCCGACTGTTGGTGGCGTAGAGGGTCTATGTCGAAGCTACTGTCGCCACTTGTATCTGCCACCTACCTATCTCCTCCCCCACGTTGGCGTGTAACACGGCGACGAGCGCGGCGTGCTCGGCTTGCAGCCGCAGCGGCGCGGCGGCGGCGTCGCACACGGCGTCCAGCCACAAGCCGCACAGGGCGCCGCTGACGCCGTGCCGACTGTTGGTGGCGTAGAGGGTCTCTATTGTGGTGCATGCCCAGTGGAGGTTGGTGTGGGCTAGCTTGTTTAACACGCCTGTAGATAAATGGTAATTAATAATAGGTATGACGCCGGCAACTAATGTGTTATACCAACAGAATTTTGTCAGTGTTTCAGAGACATGTTTCATTGTTGTGTACAGGGGTGTCTCAAAATAAAGCAAGATTTGAAATCAATGAAAAGTATTCTTTGACTAAATTATAAAGTGTAAATAATAGGGTCTACAAGCAATAGTACATTTCTCAAAGATGCAATGAAATGTTGTAGTTACGTGCCTAAAAAGTGGCCGGGAAGTACCTCGTTGCCGGCCTATTTTTTAATTTTCATTTGACATGGGGTGGTGACCTGGCATCTTGGCTTTTAGCCAATAATTATCTGTAAGTAATATTAGTATAAAAAAAATGATTGGCAAATTTTTGCAGTTATAATTAGGTATTTAAATTATATAATTTAAAATAAATGTACAATAACTACTCAAAATAATATTTAAAAAGCAGTATTATACGGCGCGATCCGTCGGCCCCGATCACCACATGCGATTAATTGGACCCAACCGATCCCGTCGTCTAATACCGCTTTTTAAAAGTAAAAATTTGCAAATTACAAACAGGTCAATCTTAAAAAAAATGAGGTGTCGGTGTCGTATTTGACTTTTGTTGTGTTTCAAAGACTTAGTTATGTAGTTGACTTATAATTTCTTAGAAAGAAGATACATTTTTTTGTTTCATTTCATTGCATGTTTGAGAAAAGCATTATACATACCTCGGCCATGAAGTGACGAGTTGACGTCCGAATACTATCCGTCTACATATATTCAGCCGGCAACCGGTCACTTCCCGGCCTCGGTAGTAATGTACTATTGTGCATCGATGGAGATAAGTGGTATTACTAATGAGTGTTAGAAGCCCGACGATAGCCGTAGGCGGAGGGCTTTAAATGACTCGAGTTAGTATGCCTCTTAACGACCGTGATGCATACAATGTTTTTCATCACACTTGAGAACCCTCCCTTGTGCTCCACTAGCGCGTAAAAAAAGCGCCATCTGTAGGTACAGGTACTGATACTGAAATAGTACATTTCGATGCAAGTGCAAAAGAAGTTTTTACACGTGTATCGAACGACTTTTTTCATAACAAGTACCTTAAAAAGAGAAATTAACGCACGCGAAGCTTACTTTTCCGCACTAGTTAGGAAAAAATATATTTATTAAGTAAATATTAACTCTGCAGAATATGGAACAAAATAAAATGTACTACACGACATAATGTTACATATAGACCCATAGAAAATTATAAATGTAAAAGTAAACCGGCCAAGTGCGAGTCGGAGTCACGCATAAAGAGTTCCGTAGTATTTCCGAGTAAATCGACTGTAGCAGACGGACATGAGGTAGGGTTGTAAATAGAAAAAAAAGAATGTCTGTTTTCAACATTTTGAAACAAAAATCAAGCACCATGGTTTTTTAAAAAAAAATTTTTTTTTAGTTGTTTAAATAACTAAAAGAATTGGTTTTTCGTCATTTATGTATATAACTACTAAGAACATTAAAGTAAGTATGGCTGTATTATGTAAGTTTGTAACTACATTATTCAGCATTAAAAGCAAAAATTGCTCATCCGGCTCGGAGCGCGGAGAGGCGATGGTGATGCCAACAAGTAAATAGCGATGACTACCTAATATGGATTTAGTTAAATATTAGTTTTATGGACCTAAAATCAAAGTTGTTGAATAATATTCGTTTGATAGTTAAAAAAGTGTAAAAAAGTATTAATTGCCTTGCAAGTTTTGAGATTTCTAACTTTAAAAAAAACACCTAAAAAAAAATCTACGGTTTATTTTCATGTGTTTTTTTTTAAGCCAGAAAAAAAACCGTTTTTTTGCAACATGACGAAACTATAATAGATCCGTTTTAATCATTCTGTCTATGGAACCTTAAAAAATTGGGGTTCGAGAAAAGCTTTTCTGGAAAGTCGTGTAACTATTTTCTGCTTTGACCGTCATAAATGTAACACGCACAATTATATCAACACTTACTTTTAATCTGTCGTTTCAGTTGAGCCGTTGCCTGATCCGTGGCATCGCTCTTGTTTCTTAAATGAGGCGGAACATATGCACCTTTATCTTCCTAAAATAATAAAAAATGCGTTAAAAATCGCTTAAACTTTTCGACACCACGCCTATACAAAAACTGTCACTCAGACGCCACGTCACCAAAGTGTGGCATGCGCGATGTAGCTTATGTAAATGATATAATAGATGGCACACTAATTGCGTGGTGTGCACGTGCGCGTGACCAGCAAGTAGTGTGCCATCTAATATGACATTTAAGACGTTACAACGCGAACGCCACGCATCCGGTATGGCTAAGCCTTTAGTATGTTTGTTAAAAAAATGCCTTACTTTTATAACATTTCCTTCTTTATCCCTTTTCCGTCCATAAATATCTTCCCAAACATCTGGTTTCTCTTCAACTTTCTTATCATCAATTTCCTCCTCATTTTCATCACCAAACTCATCACTATCCAAATCATCACCAGATAGATGTGACACTTCATCATCACTGAACATTTTGGACAATTCTTCTTCTGACACAACTCTTTCTTTGCTCTTCTTCTTTGCTGGGGATGTGTTTTCCTTCATTTTCTGTTTTGTCTTTGATGGTTTTATTGGTTTTTCTGAAAATATATAATAGTAATCAATTGTTAACAGTGTCTATAACTCAAAAATGTAAGTGTAATAATCATGCCTAAATTGTGACCATTAACGACAAAATGTAACCGGACTACTGTAGAACAATGTGACATAATAAATAAAATTGTAGCAACTCTCATATATTTGAATTTTCAATGTTACTATGACAATTTTGACAATAGTAAATATAACTTGTTGCACCATTTTTAACCCTCTGCCACTGTTGGTCACATGACATGTCTTATTATCAACACCATAAAGTTGAAAATATGTCTGAGGTATGTCACATCAGTTGTAGAGGGTTAAATTTAGCTTAAAGGTTTACTGGTAGATAATTTTGCACATTATAGTGCTTTGTAGCTTAAAGTTTAAATACTTAAATCAAAATCATGGTCTTAGTTTAAAAAAATCAGGCAAAATAAATACCTTCAGGTTCATCATTAGAATCTTCATTGTCACTTAAACCATCATCATCATCACTATTTTCATCTAATTCACCACCATTGCTCATATCTTCATCCATTTCGCCATCATTGTCAATATCACTCATATCATCACCAATATTTTCATCATCACTACCAAAGCCAATATTTTCTTCACTGAATTCTTCATCATCACTGTTAGTGTTCTCATTCTTTTTAATTTTACTGTCTTTCGTTTTTGCCTCCTTTGCTTCTTTATTTTTCTTTAATTCTTTTCCAGTGACTGCAGCTAGGTCCTCATCAAAGTCAGATTCACCTTCAACATTAGCAAGATGTTTCTCGGCAGCTACTATTTGTTCTGTTGTTTGTCTGTCACAGATTTCTAATAAATCTGGTTTTAATATTAAGGAATATTATGTTTAGAATTACATATTTTTATTACATTTAATTTAAGGTTTTTTTTAAAACCGTTTCCTATCCCAGGTATGTTTTTAAAAATTTTTTGTTACTAACCATACCATGACATTCTAAAAAAAGAAAATGTGAATTGATATACATAATTTAATTGACTATTATTAGTTTGAACCCTATCTCATAATATTAAAAAAATTACATCCAAATATGACCTTTTGACCAAAACTTACTTGAAATAAAACTATGAAAACGGATAAACTCACATATATTACTTAAATTTAATTTCATCCCTATGTTCATAGTTTAATTTCATGTGTAATCCTTGCGGTAACCAAAGAAAATATGAAGACAACATAAATAGTAGTCACCCATTATCCATATCAATTATCTTATTCTGATTAGGATTAAAAAGATATGATTTCCCCAAATAAGGTACAAGCCTGTAGCTTATTTGGCAAATTACACCCCATAAAATTATAAGTACCTTTAATGAATTATCAGCTTTTACATTTTTTATTTGAAAAGGATACAATCAAGACCATCTTCCTCAAAGAATTTCTTTTTATTTTTAACCTTATTCAACCCAAGCTGCTTTTCCAGCTTTTTTATCATTTTGTCTTCATCCTCATTGGCTTCCAGGAACATCTTCCGTCTCTGCTCCTCCATCTGAGATTTTAGACGGTCTGCCTCTTTTTTCTCCTTCTCACGCTCTTTTTGGATTACATCAATTGGCAATGGCTGAGATTTTTGCTTTTTTCTCTAGAATGGAGAAGATAAATGTCACTGTCGATGTAGTTAGTTTAATGAAATTGTAATTGACTTATGAATTAAATAAATAACTATTAATGTCACTAGTAAGTAAACTTATTGTAAAAACAAATCAGGTGCTGAATAAATATTATTTTTAAATCCGACTTACCTTTAAAATGTTTAAACAACATGACTAGAAAACTACTTAGTTTATTTTCGCTATTGCTTTGTATCAATGAGCTATTATTTACCTTAACTTCTAAATCAGGGTCTGGGGCATCTGCAGGTCGCTTTACAAATCTCCCTGGTGTATATTTTGGTTGTTCTTGCACAGTTTTCTTCTTCAAATAGTGCTCCTGTCTATGTACTTTCTTTTGCTGCCTCTTCTGTTTGCGGAGAGCTTTACGTGTGTTTGGGAAATTTGCACGGGCTGCTTGTTTTGGTTTCTTCATGGTAACAACTTCAAATTCAAGAAGAGATTAATAGATGTAAATTGTGGTTCTATGTTACTGTTATTAAAAACAGGAGATTAGGTTAGAAAGTTACGTCAAACTGACAGTTTCGTTCACATGGCCCGATCCGTTTAGGAAATATTAATTTAATCATAATTAATATTTCAACTATTACATTTACACCTTTGCCCAGAATCTTATAATGCAAGGAAAATAAGCATTGCTGACGACTTGCTTCGTTAATTATGAAGAATATCAATACGGTGCATACAATATTATCTTGTCAATGATAAACTGTTGCAAAATGATAATTTCTGAACGAATTTCATTGAAACGTTCCGTTCCACGTTTTATTACAATGATTTTGTCCATAGACAACGCTCACGAAAGTTTCTCAATTGTGCTAACTAATTTTGATATTGAATGCTATTAATATTTCCAAGAAATAATATTACTGAAAGCTGAATCTATTAATATGGCAGTAATAGTATAAATGTACGTTTTAACTTTAGCTTTGATCTTTGGATAACTTGGATAATGACAGTTTCGAGTTTGGAAACGGAATGTTTATTGTCTAGTTTGTCTATCACTCAAAAATCACAAAAAGCGTGATTTGAAGGATTTTTTGTGAACAAAATTAAATATTTTACTCTTCAAAATCAAAAAGCACCGCTACTAGGGCATCAGCTCTGTATTCTTTTAGTTATAAAGTGTTAGATATCCAAAAGGCATGATGGTGGAAGGCTCTGCGTTTACCCGAACCGATGTGTTCCAAATGGCTATACGGGTTTGCTTCGTGTCTGCCGTCACCTATTTCTCTATCAAATGGCTGGTCAACCAGATAGATCCAACGTCCAAGAGTCGGAAGAAGGCCGAGGAGCGAGCACGGGAGCAGTTACGCAAGTATGTATCGATCGGGGAACACCGGGCAATATTCTAAATTCCATCATGCATTCGTCATTTGTGGCGGAATCAGTACTAACGACTGCTTATCTAATGCATGTTTCATTGGATGTTATTAGTTACGGTTTCATAAATCTTACTCACTTGTATGTTTGTACCATGTTTCTTATTGGATATCATTCAGAATTTTCCCTCCAAAATTATGTTTACATCTATTTATAAATCTGTTTTAAGTTAGTATAATTAATAATTCATCAACATGTCAGTATTTTCAGAATATATACAATATCTGCCCTTTATCTTACAAATGGCTTGTGTGACTTATTGTGATAAATCTGATGTAACATCAAGCCTGCTAAATGTGGTAACTTTTAACTTGTAAATGTGTTTAGTTTTGGTGGTATTTAACAAGCATATCTTGCTGTTTCTGTGTATAATAATATAATTGATTAGAAGTAGGGTAAGTTCTCCAGTGAATGAACAAATCCAGTGAACGAACAAAATACAAGTTTTTTTCGTAAAATAAGTTTTCTGTACATTTCTGCTACGCGATATTTTTTTTTTTGGGTAGGAATATTATTTGACAAGTTATGGTAGCCCTTACATCACCTCATATGCATCAGTGTCCAAGTGGCGACGATCTAAAGTGCCCACAATGCGCCGGTTCATTTTTTATATGGAGGTGTTATAAGGATTGAGGTAAGCTTACGTTGTATTTAATGTGTTATTGCGTGCGTTTCGTGCATCTCCCAGGTACAGTGCGTGTTTTTTTGAAACCGGAAGGTTATGATTATGCTATTAAAATATAGTTTAATGTGATTTCGTTTCAAATAGTGGCTTTTAATCCAGTGTTCTATAACTAGAACTCAAAATGGCTTATACCTAGTGACCGAACGGGGGAGTTCATTCACTGGAATTGCGTGATTTATTGTTTGTTCCATATCTTACGTTTTAGTGGTTGTTATAAGATTTGGTTTTCTTTGGATTTAATAGAAATATGCTGTCTAGCAAAGGGCCAGTGTTCGAACTTGATATATTCAATTTTTAAGGAACTACCGCAAACACAGTTAGTTCATCAATTGGATTGCGAAAACCAGTGAATGAACTAAATCATTTATTTCGTATTTTATCTGGTTTTAAGACATGGAAAAGTTTAAAAAATCGTTTAAAAAATTCCAATATGACCAAGAATCTCTCGACAAACCTCTAAAAGCTGTTGCATCTAGTGTACTATCAAGTGCCAGTTTTAATATCTCAAAATCAACGCTATTTAAATCACCAAAATTGTCCAAATTCATGCCACTGAAGAAACAAACATAAACAGATCTTTGGTTAATCAAAAGTATTCAAGTAGCACTTCATATGCAGAATGAGCCCAGTTTACTTTTTAATGAAAGCGACATATAAGGTCACTCTTCAATGGTAACTGAAGAGTTAATTAAACCTTCCCAGAATACGCAGAAATGTGGAACTGTAATGAGGGTTTTTGATACTTTTTCTGCCGCTATGGGGAGGTGAGATGGCAGCACTGAGCCGACCGTTTAACGAACTGTCAAAATAAATACGCGCATTTAATTTTCAACATATTTATAGGTTTATTTATTCTGAAAACCATTACTTTAGGCATATTGTTACCTAAAATAAATAAATAAAATAGTTCCAAGTCAATTCTCATGAAATTAACAAAGTTAAAGTAATTATTTTGAATACCAGTGACTTTGCGCGCCTGTTTTATAGCTCCGTCTTCAGTTCGATGACCGTGTAATAGTCGTAATCCATTACAAAATCAATTCTCTTCCAAATAAAATAGAATTTCAAGATTTTAGGCCCAGGTGCCTATGAATAGTATGAATCTGACAGTTGTCGAGACCAGGTACGTACGAAGCGCCGCCTGGTGGCAAAAAAATTATCGAAAACCCTCATTGATGTCGTTTAATTATATTTATAGTTATTATGTCTCATTAAAGTTCAAATTAAATTATCGAATATTACTAGCACTACCAATTAAAAATAGAGTACTTTTTGCATTTAAATACATTATTTTTAAGGTAGTTCATTCATTGGTGTCATTTGTTCATTTACTAGAATTTTGTGTTCATTCACTGGTGATTTTCCATTTTATTCCCTACAGTTAGCTATAATTTAAAACTGTGCAGCACTAATGCAAAATAAAATTGATTTTAGAAAACTACAATAGTGGTTTACTCTATAAGAACATTCATATTTAAACTTCATTATTGCTCCCAGCCACAAAAAATAAATTAAGTTAAAAATTTCCTTAAGTGTTCATTCACTGGAGCACTTACCCTATACCCTTTGACAATTCAAAGAAATAAATATTTGCTTTCTATCTACTGACATTATGTAATATTGTGGGTACTAATCTGCAGGCGATTAAAACCTACCCTGTGGTAGCTCAATTCGTAATTAAACTTTGTAAGGGGTTGAACTCCCTACCACAGTGAAGTTGGTTAAGTTATTAATATCACTCATTATTTCGTTTTAGTTAGGATGTCAAATAACAGTGTCCATTCTGAATGTCCAACTGACATCAAAATCATCTGTGAAAGCGGAAATTCTTTACAGCATCAACAATAATATATGACCTAGTGAAAAATCTATGAACTATTTAAAAAAGTCCACCATAAAGGCTCACAGCTCTCTGAGAAGGCAGGAACCCATGTCAACTTATCCAAGTTATACAAAGTTCACTTTCTGATTCACCCTATAAAATAAAATAAAAATAAAAAGCCTTTATTTTCAGATACAATGAATATACATATTTGTTTAAAACTATACATTACAATTCTATTATCTCGCATCTCTTGTATTCATTGCCTGCTTGCCCTTCGGCAAAGGCCTCCTCCAACCGTCTCCATTCTCTGCGATCTAGTGCCACTCTGTTCCAGGTGGCTCCTGCTACCTGCGCAATGTCGTCATCCCATCTGAGTAGGGGTCTTCCTTTGGATCGCTTTCCCTCTCTAGGGTACCACTGAGTGACAATTTTGCTCCACTTGTCTTCACCTCGAATTATATGGCCTGACCACTTCCATTTTAATCGTTTAGTCTTTTTTGTGAGATCTTGCACTTTCGTTCTATATCTTATTTGGGTATTTCGCCATCTGTCGTTCTTACGGATACCTAGCATGCTCCTCTCCATGGCTCGCTGGCAGCATGCTAATTGTGACATGGTGGTTTTCGTGAGAGCCCAGGTTTGGCTCTCACGAAAACCACCATGTCACAATTAGCCCATGTCCCATGTCATAATCACCCCCCCCCCCCCCCCCAAACCTGGGTTCACCCTATAAACACCCATAATTTCTCATTGCTATTAACCCTGGAGTTATAGTTTATATCATGATTTATCTAACTCTCTCTAACTACCACAAACTTCAAAATTCCTTAATTTTTAGCATCTATCTCTCTCTTTCACTATGACACCTTTGTTGGAGTAACAGAAACATACCCCCTTATTCATAAACGTAACAAGCTGCTAATAATTGTTTGCGCCTTTCGGTCTTTACAATGTGTCCATAAGAGTGAAAGGGACAAACAATTATTAGCGGCTTGTTAGTTAACAAATGTTTATGAATAAAGGGCATAGGCTCTAAATCTATGCTGCCCTGCTAAGCGAAAAAACGATATCTCAAAAATTGAGGCATTTGGAAATGGAATCGTCGCGTATAAAATTTAAGGTGCATGTTCGCATTAAATTTTATTTTTAGATATCGCTATTATGCTTAGCAGGGCAGTATGAAATATGAAGTTTGCAGTATGCCTACTGTATTTGGCTATTTGTGCAAGCATGTTTATTAATATTCATATGTGTGTATGTGTCATTATGTTATGTATCTATTATGTTGTCTAAAAATCTTAACTCTAAACTGGTAATAATATCATGTTTTAAATTATGATATGGTGTTTGAATTCGGCTAACATTGCATGTCATTCTCTGTTGCAATATGGCTTTTATGGAAATTCATTACTTAAGGTTATTTTTGTCATGTCAGTACATATTAACCGTGTTGAGAACTGTTTCTATGGTAGATTATTAGACTAATTGTAATTATAACAGTTTATATTGTATGTTGCCATATCTGCATAACAAAAGCTTTAACTGATAAAATAATAATTGAATAGTATTATTACAAAAATATCTTAAAACATTTTTATTAACATTAAATGTAGACAAACTGGCGAAATACGGAGGAAGCCTAAGCCTAAAACAGTATTACTCTATTATTATGCCAGTGCATTTCTGATCAGTGATTATTATGTAATATGTAGTAGAAATACTAATAATATATGTATTTTGTGTATATATTTATTGTACAAATGGCCACTATACAGTCCGTGCATTTAAGGGTGTCTTCCAGAGCGGGCCTCGGCAGCAAGCACACACTTCAGCTGGACAAGTTGACGGACCATGAGATGATCATCGCCTCGCAGTTGGTGGTGCCTGATGAGATCAATGTAAGTACACTGTGGTTTTCCTACAGTTCAAGTTTCAAACCCTTAATTTGCTGATACAATATAATTACAACATATCATGTAAAATTGTGGCAATCTTTGGGGGTTTGGCCGTGTGGTGACGGCATTAAGATTAATACATTTGTCACCACCCCAACTCCTCCTGCGGGTGTCGTAACAGTCAACTAAGGGATGGACAGTTCTGATCTCTATTGATAAGGTATTAGAGTTCAAATTTAAACTAATACTTTTTTTAGCTGGCTGTGAAAGGGTTAAGATACTACTAAGGTATCTGTGTCACTGACCATTTACTTATTGAAGATTGCCGTGATCATAGTGAACAGACTACTGTGATTGCTAACCCACTTGCCCTGCATTATGATTATGGGTATTTACCTCCTATTGCGTCCATACGCATAGTCAATAAGGGACACTATTGCCCATCAGTGGACTGATATGCTGATGATGATACTCAGGTAAACTGGAAGGACATTGCCGGGCTGGACAACCTGATTCAAGAGCTGCGAGAGACAGTGATCCTGCCGATTCAGAAGCGTGATCTATTTGCTGACAGCCGCCTCACGCAGCCTCCCAAGGGAGTGCTCCTACATGGACCTCCAGGTTTGTATGTTTAATATTAAGTCTTGAGCACGGTTTGCGACCATAAATAACATGGACGTCTAACGCCAGCTCAAAAATACCCCCAAAAACAATTGTGCCAAGATGGGCAGGACATAGCTCTTTTCTTAACACCGTGCATATTTCGGCGGAACATCTTCGACAAATGCTTATAGAATATAGCCAATCAAATGTATCCTCCTGAGGTATTTGTATTACTATTACTGTTAGTTGCTGTTATTAAGTATCTCTGGACTGCCCAGTATGACAGAGTTGCCAACAATATTACATTTTCAGTAATGTTACGTTTTTCCGCCCCACCGGTCGCCTTAGACCATAAATTCCCAAAATAACCTAACCCTAGGACATTATTTACTACCATCGAATTTTAATTCTATTCAATTAAAATAGAGCTGCAATTGTTTTGCCTCGTAAAATTTACTGACAAACTAAATTCAACTTTATTTCCTGCCGAGTGGGTAAAAAATTCAACGTCGATTTCTCTGGTATGGTAGGCCTTAAAAGGTTAAAGAATTGCCACTATTCAATATTATATCCTGTATTTTATATTTTAAGGTTGCGGCAAGACCCTGATAGCCAAAGCGACAGCGAAGGAGGCGAACATGAGTTTCATCAACCTCGACGTTTCGTTGCTGACAGACAAGTGGTACGGCGAGACGCAGAAACTGGCCGCAGCGGTCTTCAGTCTGGCTGTGAAGCTGCAACCTTGCATCGTCTTTATAGGTATGTCATCAGCCTATCTCAGTCCACAGCTGGACGTAGGCCTCTCCTATTAACTATGCCTATGCGCATACGTGTGACGTGACAGTATACCAATAAGAAATAGTTGACCCACCCACATATATATTTAGTAAAGTTGTTAACTATTTATGTTAATCCCGAATTACGGACATATGGAATGTGCAAATCAGAGAATCTAATTATTCAGTTTGAAAGAAGAAGACAATTGGACATTATGTCATTGAATTATGCAACGGCTTTTGCGACATAATTGCGGTCAGTCCCAATGTTCACGTATGCCTTTTGGACTAATGAACGCGTCATACTTCAGTTTACGTGTTAGATATCTTTCATGCTGCATTCTAACGCTAACACTATCTACTACAGCTTCTTACAGTCGCATGTTGGCAAATAATATTTTAGTAAATGTTGTTGGTATGCCAAGTAAATCATCTGCGAAAAATTGGCTGGCAAATTATATTCGGCCTGACCATATAACATGGACATCTAACGCGAGTTCAAAAACAACCACAAAAACAAATGGAAAATCGAACTGAGATGGGCAGGACAATCGGGTTTTCTTAACGCCGCGCATATGTCGGCGCAACATCTTTCACAAATGCAAATAAAATATTATTATAACCAATCAAAACTTTGATGGACCAATCGCTAGTTTTAAATACCGCTTTACGTTTATACAGGGTGTTCGCGAGGAACCCGCAAGATTTTAATGCTGAATTCCTGAGCATATTTAGAGTATTTAAAGTTATATAAAATTTCCTGGATTCGGCTTGGTTCCAGAGATAATTAACCTTTTTTCGGAAAAAGTTTTTCGTAACTCGTCATAAAACTTCTTTTTGATTACAATGCTACCACAATTTTTTATTTTATTTTGAGATCTAGAATGCATAGTTAAAATCTTGCGGTTTCCTCGCGAGCACCCTGTATAGAAAAAAATTGCTTGATGTTTTGATGAGGGGGTAACAACTTGTCAACGAAATTTCAGGACTGGTTTTGAAACGCCATTTAGTAAGGCGTGCAGCTTCCATATTGTTTCGATTGTTCATAGTACAGTCAAAGACAAAATAAGATCTACACAAAAATGTTCAAAAATATCCAGTGCACTCTAATTCTGTGTAATAACAACGTCGTAACATACTTATGAGCGGATTCTTTCGATACTTCTTTTTCACTTGACTGTACGAGTATTCGGTAAAATGGAAATTTGCGAAAAGGTAGGATACAGTCTGCAACCATATATAACATGGACGTCTAACGCCGGCACCAAAATGCCCCCAAACCGATTGTTTAATTGGGCCAAGATGGGCAGAACATATATAGCACTTTTCTGAACACCGCGCATATTTCGGCGCAACAACTTTGACAAATGTTTATAGAATATAGCCAATCAAAACTTTGATGGACCAATCACAACTATTTTGAAATGGCGGTTTAAGTTTTTATAGATTGATATTGAAATTCATAACCGTGATGCATTGAAGAGAGGGTGACACTTGTCAACTAAAATCCAGGACCGTTTTTGAAAGGCAATTTAATATGGCGTGCAGCTTCCATGATTTATTTGTTCGTAGACTTGACCGTACGAGTATTCGGTAAAATGGAAATTTGGGACAAGGTAGGATAACGTAAAATAGAATATGACCTTGAGTGTTTATTGTCCACAGATGAGATTGAATCGTTCCTGCGTACTCGCACGCAGCATGATCACGAAGCGACTGCCATGATGAAGACTCAGTTCATGTCGCTGTGGGACGGCCTCATCACTGACAATACCTGCACCGTCATTATTATGGGTAAGTTGATCTCGAGTAATTTAACTTTTCAAATATGTGGGTCAAAATTCTTTTCGTTGTCTTGTTTCTTACCACTCTGTCACACTTTTAGTAGCTGTTTCGATTCAGTATATAAAAAAATCCGCTTCACTTGTATTTATTTTTCACGCTAGATTTTATTCTATATGGTCATTTTCACTTCCAGGGACACCTAATTATCTTAACTTTCACAAAAAAGTTGACGTCGATGTCAGTTTTGTAACGACAATTAAGCATGAAATATTTACGTAAATCCGCATGTTTTTATATTGCATAAACGCGTATTCTTTCTGGATTAAAAATAAAAAAATATTTTTGATAATATTTAATGCTTAACTGTCGTTACAAAGCTGACATCGAAGTTAACTTTTTTATGAGAGTTAAGCTAATTGGGTGTCCCTAGAAGTGAAAATGCCCATATATCAGAAATTGAAAACAAAACATCATCTCATATAAAAGTCACCACTGCGTCACGTTTAGGGACACAAAATAAGACAACGAAAAGAATTTTGACCCATGTATTAGGTAATTTAGGTCTTTAGTTCGTTACCTATGAAATTGGCTTTTTAGGGTTAAATTAAAAGAGACCTTGGGGGCTACCGCGATCTACTAATTTAGGTCCTAAACTGAATCGCGATATGTCGGTTCCATAGAATAACTGTCAAAAGCTGGAAAAAAATATCCAATACACCGTGTTTTTATTGATTTCCGTTAAATAGGACATTAACAGAAGTTGCCTAGTATGTCGGCTTTTGTTTAATTCGTAAAAAAAATTTTTTTTCGTTTTGATACATAATAATTGAAATAGCAAGTGTGAGATAACCTTAAGAATAAGATCTCAGGTGACTGACGGCACATGTCAAAATAAGTTTCATTAGGATGTAATAAAGGTTGCAATACACTTGTTCAGTCATTAAACTTATTTTTTTAATAACTCAATAACAGTAAGAGTTAAGGTACTAGTTTCTTAGACAAATTGATTATTTTTGACCTAAATAAGCTTCCCTTTAATTTAACGGAAATCAATAAAAACACGGTGTATACATTTCCCTTGATTGCACATGCGTTATCCTCGTCGCCAATTTTAAACCTCTATTCCCAGGAGCGACGAACCGGCCACAAGATCTAGACAAGGCCATCCAACGTCGAATGCCGGCGGCTTTCCACGTTCCCATGCCTAACGAGATGCAGCGAGAAACCATCCTCAAGCTGATCCTGCGGGACGAGCCTATAGCCCCCTCCGTGAGTACCATAAATAAATAATAAATAAATAAATATTTTTTGGACATCTTTACACAAGTTTTTATTGGGTCGGCAACGCGCATGTGACACCCCTGGGGGTTGCAGGCGCCCATAGGCTACGGTGACTGCTTTCCATCAGGCGGGCCGTATGCTTGTTGGCCACCGACGTGGTATAAAAAAAAAATCGACCTAGTCCCAAGGTAAGCTCAAGTAAGGCTTGTGATATGGGTACCAGGCGACGACATATGTAATAAATAAATAAATAAAATTAATAAATATATTTTGGACATCTTTACACAAATCGACCTAGTCCCAAGGTAAGTTCAATTAAGGCTTGTGATGTGGGTACCAGGCGACAATATACAAATATAATAGATATATACATACAGGGTGGAAAGGGACGACGTTCCATCCCGCTACCGAACGGTTCTACCAACCATTACGATGAACTTTCAGTATGGGACCAACATCGAAATATTTAAAAAAAAATTAACCCTCATACAAAGTGAGTGATTAGTTACAGTTCAATAGTATGGACAAGTAAATTTTCCATGTACGCTTTCAATGTTGGTCCCATACTGAAAGTTCATCGTAATGGTTGGTAGACTCGGTCGGTAGCGGGATGGAACGTCGTCCCTTTCCACCCTGTATACATACAGGGTGTTTGTTATGTCGTTAGCCAAATTTGGATATGTCATTCGCGATCACCAGTACACAACATTTTTGAAAAAAAAAGTGACACTTTTTTAGTTTTTTTTTCCCGTTTTTTATCCGGCAAAAACATAATTTGTGGTCATTAGGCAAGTTTGTTTCAATCCGTGCGATTCGATGGCAGACAAAAGGGTAGCAGGTTTGAGTAGTCAAGTCTTAGCCAATCAGGAAATGTCCTAACTACATGCACACACGATTGTTATTTGATTAAAACTGCCCAAGCGCATACCTACCTGTACCTGCTCGTTGTCATCAACAATTCAATTTGCTTAGAGAGTGCATTAGAATCGATATCTGAGGTAAACCTGTACGCGTTTGTATGACTGAACATTTAAGTTACTCCGTTCTTGAGGTCAAATTATGCTGGCTCGGCTGATCGCAAGATGCCATGTGCCATTTATACAGCACTCTGTAAACAAAGAAGGAGTGCGCTTGCGTGAACACGCTCGAGTCAAACTACCCTCAGATCGGCGCGCAACTCAAAATACCCTCATTATTAGTATTGTATGCGATAGACGATAATGCTGTCTCGTGGGTTTTACCTGCAAGTTAAGCTCCACCTCCATTCCCCACCACGCGTAGGAAACTTGTTACGTATTGAATTAGTTACCTTATGCGGGTTAATTAAAGTTGCAAACTCAAACACCCTTTCCAATCTGATTTGGCAGTTATGTTATGAGCGCATACTAGGTGGGGCAGTACGCAAAGTAAGCAAGTGATCATAGTGACCAAACATTCGTTAGATAATAGGATTTAAAAAAAAATCTATAACAAAAAGGATAATGAAAAATGGATTATTTTTGTTTTACCAAATATTTTTTTACGCCTTTACCCAACACATATTGTAATATGGCTAATGATATAAAAAACACCCTGTATAGATACTTAAATACATAGACAACCATGACCAAGGAACAAATATTTGTGTTAAATAAATACACAAATAATGCCCTCGCTGGGATTCGAACTCGGAACCTCCAGCTTCGTAGGCAGTGTTACTACCAACTAGGCTACGAAGGCTGACATGACTATGGTCGTAGATCATAAAAAAACAGGTGTTCCAACACTAAACTCAATTATGTACATAGGAAACAACCATGAACTTCGTCAGCCTATCTCAGTTCACTGCTGGACGCATTAGGGGGTAAATGTACATAATCGCCACGCTGGGCAAGCGGATTAGCGATCGCAGTAATGTGTCCACTATGATGACGCTGCTGCCCATCATCAATCTTTCATCAAATGATGGTCAGTGACACTTCGATCCCTTAGTCGACTCTTACGACCAGTGATCGGATTAGGTAGTGCCATTTCGGGTGAATGACCTTAAACATTATACTTAACATGGATAAGCCTCGGGATCCTGGGACTTATATTTTTTTACAGAACATTTTCTTGTTATGTCATAAATTGAAGAAACATGAAAAAATGAAAGATTTTTGTATTTTGTGGTGAATATCTTTTATTAATACATCTTTTATTTGATGTTTTTATAGCTGCTACTAACAGAAGTAGAAATAAAACAATTATTAAAGAAAACTCTATGACTGCTCTACTTTAGACCACCAGAACCTCAGTCCAGTTAGTAGTTAACGAAATCAAAGTCCAGTGAGATCGGCCAAAAGAGTCCCAATAAGAGCGTCTCAAAGTCCGGTAAAGAAGTAAAAATGATTGATTAAACCAATCATTTAACTACGAGTGTGAAATTAACAACTGGAAAATAATTATTAAAGGCACACATTTCTTTTTATTTATTAGGATATAATACTAACTACATACATTTTTTATGAATCCGCTGGATGCGGGTGGCGCAGGACCGGTCATTGTGGCAATCTTTGGGGGAGGCCTATGTTCAGAAGTGGACGTCTTTCGGCTGATATGATGATGATGATGATGATGACATTTTTTATGATAGTATCGTAAAACCACATTGGTTTGTCTCGATACCTCATATGACAAAATTAGCTATTGTGCAAAAATACCCTTAAAACCATGTTCGATAAGTAAAATTTTTATCAATATCAAACTGAAAGTAAACAAAATAACTATAAAATAGTAAATTTTCGAACAAAAATTTTACTTTTCGTATTAAATGTCGGGCTTAGAAGTTATGTCCACACTAAGATAACGTACCGAAGTCCCGCGAAATGGCACTACCTAATCCGATCACTGCTTACGACACCCGCAGGAGTTGGGGTGGTGACAGATGTATTCTTAATGCCGTCACCACACAACGTACATAGAAAACAACCATGGACTTCGTCAGCCTATCTCAGTTCACTGCTGGACGTAGGCCTCTCCTGTTACCTATGCGTATGGACGCATTAGGAGGTAAATGTACATAATCGCCACGCTGGGCAAGCGGATTAGCGATCGCAATAGTGTGTCCACTATGATGAAGCATTATCAATCTTCAGTAAATTGGTTTGTGACACTTCAATCCCTAATCGACTCTTACGACACCCATAGGAAGACTTGGGGTGGTGACAAATTTATTTTTACTGCCACCACGCGGCAAACCATGATCTATTCACAAATATTTGATGTATACAAATATGTGCCGCTAACTGACTGAACCAAAGCAACCGAAATAGCTCTCCGAATCGCTCAACTGAAGTGGCAGTGGGCGGGCACATTACGCGTAGAACCGATGGCCGTTGGGGCGGGAAGGTTCTCGAGTGGTGGCCACCGGAAGGCGCAGCGTGGGTAGGCCCCCCACAAGGTGGACTGATGACCTGGTGAAGGTCGCAGGACTCCGCTGGATGCGGGTGGCACAGGACCGGTCATTGTGGCAATCTTTGGGGGAGGCCTATGTTCAGCAGTGGACGTCTTTCGGCTGATATGGTGATGTTGATGATATGATGATGAACTGACTTAAATCTCTTTAATTCATATAAGAACTTACAAATAATTGGTAACTGATATTCGGTCTTGTGGATTTACTGTTAGTGATGAAGGATAATGCAGCATTATCTACAAAAATTGTGATGTTTATAGTTTTTTCTCAAACATGCAATGAAATGTTGTCATTATGGTCGTCATAATAGGCTTTAAAGTATGACGTTGCAGGCGGATGACCTCGAGATAATAGTAAAGGATTTTCATACGAATTTAACGGCCTAGGCCGGTAAGTAATATTTTTTTTAATCATGGCGTCGGTTTTCATGAACAGGCTAAACAGCTAAATTCTGTTTTTTTGATTGTCGTATTTTTTATTTCATTGCATATGTTTGAGAAAAGCACTATACATGCCTCGCCGTGAAATGGGCTTACCGGCTTCGTATCACTGTCCGGCCTCACCACGTTCGGCCGTCCATACCTACTCAGCTGGTAAGCCCATCTTTCCCGGCCTCTGATGTAATGTACTTGAAGTGACTGACGTTACGGGAGCAGCAATGATACTCAAAGTGGTTAGTGGTAGAAAGAAAGTGTTTCCTTATATAGTAATCTAGTTACATACGATGAAGGTTACATGATGCAATAGAAAGCGTACATTACTAGCAGTCAAGGATGACAGGGATCATTACCCATGGCCATACCTGGGATAACTCGGGGCATTTATACGAAAGTGATGTAGCAAAATATTTTATCGACTAAAAATATATCGATGTTACTGTGAATGACAACATCAAAATGTTATTCTGCATAAATAAATATTAGGTACTTACTAGGCTTAGGACATTTCATAGCATATCGTGGTTCTAAAATCATTGGAGCCGCACAGAGGTCACGGTAGTAGCTAAAATTCGAATAAATTGATGATCTACTTTGACTGCTTTTTTTAGCAAGGAGAGTAGTTTATACTACGTAGTTTTAGAAAACATAAAATATTTGGCATGTGTGGGAGTAAACATCTTTGGTATAAGCTTTCAAAGTTAATATACTGCATGACGCTCCAACGCGTTATCTAAAAGTGCAATATTTACTCGTCGTTTTAAAATTGATTATGTACATGACTGTTTTAGGGAAAGCTATAATTATTTAAATGGAGGTACACAAGGGTATTTTCTATCGTTTTTAATAACATTTTATTATTTTCCCTGTCGCTTTTTTATTATAATATTTATTTTACGCGAGCCATCAAAACAATCAATGACGATTTCGATTTGAGAAATATATCGAAGCTTTTAGTTTAGAAACCCTTCGAGTCCCTTAATGATTCATATGTCGTTTTGTAGCCTAGAAAGTGCTTTATCGTGAGCAAGTAATAATTCCACCGAAGATTGCCGAAGGTCTTGGCGGTAGCCTTTTTATGAAACTGAAATTTAAGGACAAATATGTGTACTTAATGATTTTTAAGAGCGACGAGGGGGGCAATCAATTGCTCGTTCTCACGTAACTTGTTTTTAGGGTTCCGTAGTAAACTAGGAACCCTTATGGTTTCGCCATGTTCGTCTGTCCGTCTTCCGCACCATAGCTCAATGGCCGTTAGTACTATAGTGTGGGGTATCGTTGAATAGGTCTTTCAAGAAGAATAAGGGCCCCAAAATAAAGTTTTCTTACCCACAAAATTTCAAGAATAACAAGTAACACTGATTTGCTCATTAAATTTTTGCTGACATCCGATCTATACATAACTGGTTTACGAAATTTACCTCACAAAAAGTAGGAATCTTTATTTAAAGCTTGTATTTCGCTTTTTACAGATCAAATACAATCTTAATATAACATTACGTACTGTTATTGCGACTTTTGAATTTTAAGCACTGTTCTTTGAACGCCTGACCACTGTGCGCTATGTGTAAAATTTTCGAAGTAAAAATCAAAGTGTAATCTAATATTAAATATAATGATTGATACCTACTGTCACATCGTAACTGAGTTCATTTTAATCGCACGTAATACATTTAAAAAAAATGAACTCGATTTCATAAAAAGTCCATGCGAAATTATACCAAAAACTAGACAATTTGTGTTCAAGACAAAACTAAAGTTTCGAATCTGGCATATAAATTACGTGTAACTTCCAAAAAAAACTGACGTTTTTCGAGCTTTGAAGCAAAAAGACTTCACTTCACGTTGACGTCACATAGAGCATTGATTAATGATTCCAATTTATAAGTATTTCATCATAATTGATAATTTCAAACTCTTTAGTCAACTGATATTGAGATGTTTGTCTGAGCAAAATGAAAAATCACGTGTTTGTACGATAGTCAATACATTCGGAGTCTCATAATGCAAAAAAAGTATTACACTTTTTATGAAATCGAGTACATTTTAAAAATGTATCACGTGCAATTAAAATGAACTCAGTAACGATGTGACAGTAGGTGTATAAATCATTATATTTAATATTACATTACACTTTGACTTCAAAAATTTTACACGTAGTGGCTCCAAAGATTTTAGAACCACGATATGCTACGAAATGTCCTAAGCCTAGTACTTACTTTTCAATTAAAATAAAAAATAACTTTAAACGGGTAGTTACGCGTTTTATTTTAAAATATTTTTCAAAATATACAATTAATATTAAAATATCAATATTTAAATCGTCATTTTGATTAAAATGACATCTGCATACTAGTTTTTACTATCTGAAGAGGCCCGATATCAGATAATTATGACATTGAACCTCTGTACTGTAATCGAGAATGTTCAATAAGCACATCTTTTATTATAATGATGTCGACATCTTTTTAATCGATATCAAATCCCTATAACTTGCCCCCAGTTATCCCAGGTATGCCCATGGTACAATGGGTAGTTAAATACTATATCCTAGTGTGCGTGTTGCACTCAGCCGCATCCATTTATACAGTGTGTAAAAGACCTTTACACCTTGTATACCTACTGTACATACTATTTTCTACCACCAGATCGACTTCCGACGGCTAGCAGCAGCGACAGAAGGCTTCTCGGGCTCCGATTTACACGAGTTATGTCGTCAGGCGGCCGTCTATAGGGTCCGCGACCTGGCCAGGGAGGAGATGGCCAGGGACCAGTCTGAGGTACCTACCGACCTTAACCTCTAGCCGCCCGACTTATAAAAAGGTCTTCTGAAACAAAAGAAATTTTACTTTATTTCCTTCAATGTCAATTCAAATTTCATTGGCAAATATTACTGTCTAGGCGGCAGGAGGGTATAGTAGATTGTGTCACTACGGATCAAAATTATATATTTCCGGGAGGCTGTTCATTGAAGCACAAATGAAGCGACAAATTCTACAATAGAATTCGGTAATGTGTGTACTATGATAACTATACATATATTTTTCTAGCAGGAACGAGAGATTGACAAAATTAAACATCGAAATAACTACTGTTTTCGGTAAGTCTTAAAGTGGTTGATGAATAAATTTAATAAATAAATAATTTGCCGTAGCTTAATATATTAAGATAAATTACAAGAATACAATTCGTCAAACTCAAAATGATACATTATTATTTTCATATCTTGTATTTAATATCCAACAAATAAAATACACTCTAAAGCTATAGGAAATAATTAATATGAAGTATTAGATATTATTGGCGGTGGTGTCTCAGTGGTTTAGACGTTTAACTTTCAATCCGGAGGTCGTAGGTTCAAATCCTGGCTCGTACCAATGAGTTTTTCCGAAACTTATGTACGGAATATCAGATGATATTTACCATTAGCTTTCGGTGAAGGAAAACATCGTGAGGAAAACCTGCATACATCCGCGAAGAAATTTAAAGGTGTATGTGAAGTTCCCAACCCGCTTAGGGCCAGCGTGGGGACTATAGCCCAATCCCTCTCATATATGGGAGGAGGCCTGTGCCCAGCAGTGGGACATTATATAGGCTAAAATATTATTTATTATTTTAATATTTTATTAGATATTTAAAACATAGCTTAGATGGGTCCTGTATTTCTTGGTTAGTATCTGATTTTATGAAGTTAGAACGGTTTACTTATCGACAACAGTTATGTCGATATTTAATTTTGTCAATCTCTCGTTCCTGCTAGAAAAATATCGAGGTATAATGATAACGCTGGTTCCCATCATCTTTATTTTATCAATGAATTGTCAGTGTCACTTCAATCCCTTACTCGACTCACGGGAAGAGTTGGGGTGGTGACAAATTGATGACAATCAGTGATGATAATATCCAGTAATCATCAAACAATCTGAACACCTCTTTATACAGACTTTATATGCAGACAGTTTAGGTAACTTCCTTCGACTATAATCATCATCACGAACAGGGATTGTATAGAGCCACTTGTCTACGTTTGTATCTTAATCGCGTCTCACAATATCGGTGTTATTTAATCAACTATTACAATTTTTTTTGTGGAACACGAAATTGTTTTTATTAAATATTTTTTGCTAAATAACATGTAATATTTAAAACTATTACAAATTATGATTTACTAGACATTATACATTTACACTATAAACTTGTGACCAACAGAAATCCAAAGGCGAAGAAGACTCAGACTCGGAATACCACGACGCGGTGCGTCCAATCACCATGGAGGATCTGCGATCGTCTCTCAACAAGCTCAAGGAAGCCAAGATCCAGTGTGGGGCGTTGCCCCCTAGTATGCGGATAGAACTTGATTAGGTGAGAACTTGGTGTATTTCACATCCCTTAATCAATTATGGGTATTTCTCATATACTCACGGAAAGAACATGTCTAGTCAATTCAAATTACAGAAGGAAAAAACAACCTTACTTTAACAGAATAAGGTGTGAATTTGCCCTGATTTTTTTAAGTATTGGACTTGTTTTTTCCGTGGACCCTTCATATAGTTTTTGAGTTGTCACAGCTATGTACAGAAAGATAACGTTACCTAAGCTTCATAAAAAGCTCGTCGCAGGCGCTACTTCACAAATGATTATCAAAATGTTAGACTTCCTGTGAACCCTTAACTTTCGAATATGGTCGTGACACACCTGTCAAACTAAATAAGAAATGCCCTTATATAGAAAACTTATGTCTCTTCCCGCATAAAGCCACGATCCAGTGTGGGGCGCTACCCCCTAGTATGCGGATAAATATTATTAAGTGAAAATACAACATATTTAACATTCCTTCATCAATTACGTACAAAACATATGTCCCTTACTACAAGGAATCAAGACCCAGTGTGGGGCACTGCCCCCTAATATGCGGATAGCATTTGTGGGCGTGCTAAAATAGTACATTACGACACAAGTGCGAAAAACTTGTTGTAAACACGTTTACAGGTGTAGTGAGAAATTACTTGCCTTCGGAAACGTTCGTAAACACATGCTGTTTCAGGCAGTGTCACCGAGTCTGACTGAAGTAGCATGACAGCTATTACTGTCAGTCTCAGTGAGATAGACTGAAACAGCATGACGTTGACGAACGTTTCCGAAGGCAAGTCATTTCTCACTACATCTGTACTACGTTTTTAGTACAGATGGCCCTCCGAAGTTTTGGACCTGACGTAAAATGACACACTTCTCGCACTAGAGCCTAAAAACACTGTACTAAAAAAAATATTCTAAGCAACGTGCCAAATTTAAAGAAAATAAAAAAACGGCGTGATAGGTCAATCAGCGCTAACACTTACAATCAAATTATTTTTTCCAGGATTTCTCCACTTGCACCGCTGACTGCTGTCAACTGTCAATATTAGATGTAGACATAGAGGCTTCTTGCGAAGTTGATAACGGAGTGACTTGCTTTAACAGGTATTTATGTAGTTACACTAATTACGGCCGTTGTTCCAAGCCATACTATAGTTGCGGTTTGCGATATTGTAAATAGTAGTCGTTTTATCGCTTATCTCTTGTGTAATAATCAGACATCGTAGTATAATAATATTCATTTTCCCAAACATGCAATGAAATATTGTTGCTATGTTCCTTATAATAGGCTGCGAAGTATGACGTTTCAGTTGCGACTAGAATAAGAGGTCGTTAATGGAATTTAATACAAATCTTGAAGGCCTAGGCCGGCGAAGTGCTCTTTTTTAATTCCATTCCACATCAATTTGTGGCACAGGACATTCTGGAACTATGCATAAAAAATAAATAAAACCGTGATGTGTTTGTTGTTTATTTCATTGCATGTTTGAGAAAAGCACTACAAACCGGCCGGAAATATGGGGTTGCCTGCCTCAGACCTATCCGTATATGTCTTCGGCCGGCAACCCCTTTCGTCCCGGCCTCTATAATTATGCTTCGCTGCTCAATTCGAAGCGATTAATGTTTACATGTAGTAATGTTTCCAATTCACGGCCATTATCACGAATTATTTAAAGACTATAATGCTAATCTGAAAGCAAAAAGGATTAATACACCCGATTCGACTACTTCCGCTCTCCGGGCGTCCGCCATGTTTACGTCATTCAGTGTTTTCGTGCAACGGCCGTTACACGTCAAAACCTTTTAAAATTTATCTTATAGTTTTTCCTGCAATCGTTCGTCATCTTCAGGTGCTTTAAACATGGGAAGGAAACGTAAACGTCGTTACAAAGATAATGACGACCATATTCTAAAGTAATTACGCCGATTGGAAAAATAAATATGTAGACGTCACCGACGGCATTGTTCTGATCTGATTCATATAGCTCAAAATCAAGATCAGGTATGTTGTATACTAGATACATACAAATAACCCCATAAACGTTATTTACTTAAAAAAAAATAATAACTGTACTTATATTTAAATGCTCTTCGCTATTTACGAAGTACATTGTCCATGGAAAAATCTGTCAATTGATAGTATGGATACATATTTCTTGTGCGTGGACACGCATAATACTATATTATAATACGTACCAAAGTGATGCGAATGATTTTCGGGATCATTACCTTCACAACAAGATAAAACTACAAAATAGTACGTACCAAAGTGATGCGAATGATTTTCGGGATCATTACCTTCACAACAAGATAATGCTACAAAATAATACGTGCCAAAGTGATGCGAATGATTTTCGGGATCGTTACCTTCACAACAAGATAATACTACATAAAAGTACGTACCCAAGTGACGCGAATGATTTTCGGGATCACTACCTTCACAACATGATAATACTACATAATAGTACGTACCAAAGTGATGCGAATGATTTTCGGGATCATTACCTTCACAACAGAATAATACTACATAATAATAGTACGTACCAAAGTGATGCGAATGATTTTCGGGATCATTACATTAAAATATATGTACCTGTTAATAGAGTTAGCTGATTTTTCACTTGGTTTCTTTGAACATCTACATGTAAACATTAATCGCGAGAATTGAGCAGCGAAGCATAATTAATGATAAAACGAACTTACCTGTACGTGAAGTTCTATCATAATTATGCGAGCTGCTCAATTCGAAGCGATTAACAGATAATCCCACCCTTAATCCCCCCCACAGGTTTAAGCGAAAAATCAGCGCCTTACCGTACAGGATACAAGCTTTAAACTAAATGACGTAAACATGGCGGACGCCCGGAGAGCGGAAGTAGTCGAATCGGGTGTATTAATCCTTTTTGCTTTCAGATTAGCATTATAGTCTTTAAATAATTCGTGATAATGGCCGTGAATTGGAAACATTACTACATGAACATGAAAGGTGTTAAAGATGTTGGACTAATATCTATTTGCCATTACTTGTCATTCTTATCTTGTATCCAAGCCCAATACGTTATAAAGGGTGATTTTTTATTCCCCGGTCAAACTTTAGGCGGTTAATTCTAAGGTCATATTGTTTAATTATGATAGAACTTCACGTACAGGTAAGTTCGTTTTATCATTAATAATGTACTGTTGTTGATAGGCTTCAAAAATGCTGTCCTATTAAAGCTTGCGACCTTGAGTTTAATTTACGAGTATAATTTGATATGATAAGCCAAGAGAAGCCCGATTTTTGATCCATTATACACAAGAGGATAATATTTATTAGACAATATTAAAACAGAATTTATATAGTATACAGGTTGTCATATGGGACTATGGGACGTGAAGGGAAAGTACCTTAAATAATCTAGAGAGAATATTTTGCTGAAGACTTTATGTTAGTTTTAAAGGCAAATAAAAATGCATTCAAAGTTTTTCAAAAAATTACTTGCTTCACCCGGAAATCGAACCAACTACAATTTTTTTCGAATATTGAAACAAACATTTTTGGTTATTCTTTCAGATTTTGATACTATGTTACTTCAGAAAAATTGATATTTTTTATCCATTTTTTCGAATGACATCGTAAAATTACGAAAAAAAATGTTCGTATTAAAAATTCGATGCCTAGAAAAAACTAGTTTTTTTGGATTTTTTTGAATGCAGTACTATTTAATTTTCAAAATAAAATAAATATCCTATCTACGATATTTAAGGTACTTTTCCTTCATGTCCCATAATCTTGGGAAACCCGGTATATTCAGATTCACAGCGATAAGTGATAAAACTGACTAAGGCCGCGTTATGATTTCTCTTACGACTTGTGAGTGGCAGTTATGGGGACAACTTGAAAGGTGTTAAAGATGTTGGACTAATATCTATTTGCCATTACTTGTCATTCTTATCTTGTATCCAAGCCCAATACGTTATAAAGGGTGATTTTTTATTCCCCGGTCAAACTTTAGGCGGTTAATTCTAAGGTCATATTGTTTAACTTTTACTATGGGACCGACATCCGAGAAAAAAAACCTTATGTTCCATACAAACCCTGTGATGTAGGCGGAAATGTATGGAACATCAGATTTTTTTCTCGAATCGGATGTCGGTCCCATAGAAAGTTCCTCAATATGACCTCAGAATTAACCTTCTAAAATTTGGCCCGTGAATAAAAAATCACTCTGTATTATAGTCACCACAACAAGCAAACTGCACATCTCGAGTGATAATATTGTACTAGTGAAAACAAAACAATATAATTATTTATGCCTATACATCAAACATATGTACTTTTATAAGATTTTTGTGGCTGTACAGTCACGTCTAATAATATGTATACATTTTGGAAGGTATGTCAAAGGAATAAAGATCAAAATCGTATACATATTATTAGAGCCGACCGTACCAAGGATTACGTTTCTATGACGAATTATGGCGATCTGTAAAATTGTCTACTTAAAAATAATACTATGCCTGAGTATTGAAAAGCCAATATTTCATAAAGTTTAAATATACATAGTAAAGAAAACATGACGTCATTATTTTCAAAATATCTGCAGTTTTAGTATGGAAGGAGACATGATAATTTGATACCCAGCTTTTTATTCTTTATATATTGAGACGAAAGTACACAAGTAGTAATTTTTATACGTCGCCATATTTCCTTATAGTTCATAGACGCATAAATCATACAAAGTTCCGAACCTCGTACATATTTGTAGAATAAGACTTGTAGTCATATCATAATAGTTATATTATGTGATGTTCGTTTTTGTGTAGTGTCTTTTATGGCTATGATGTTGAGATCTTGTGAACTTACTAAATAAAAAGGCAGAGAAAACATTCTTAATTGTATAGATTATATTCGACGCTGTTTTATCGTGTTGCAGTGATAGTATGTACTTACAAATTATATGTAGCATAATACGATCATAGATATTTTAAATAGCATGGTGAAATTGGTGAATATGACTTATTATAGAACATACCAGAATTAATGTGTCGATATCTACAACTACATGTGTCAGTGCAAACGGAAAGGTACCTTGTGACGACTCTTAAAATAGACCTTATGTGTATTTTTAATAGGGCATTTCTTTGAGCGTTTCAACCGCCGTGACTTCGGTGGCAACATTATTGGACGTTTTCACAAACCGTTGTTGAAATCACCTTGTTGTTTAATTCGGTCAAGTTTAGGCTTATTCAACTCTGAATAACGAGCTCTTTCGATTCTGTTAGGAGAAAAAATATGTCCCATAATTTTCATACAGTTTTCATTCCTTCCATTACGCGCTTTTGAACATCCATAAAAAACGGTATCGTATTGGACAAAACATTTTAGGACATTTTTTTTCTCCTATTAGAATCGAAAGAGCTCGTGATCCTGAGTAGAACAAGCCCAAACTTGTCCGAATTAAATAACAAGGTGATTTCAACACGGTTCACGGTTTGTGAAAATGCCCTATTACGTGTTTTCCGTGGGTATCTCATATTTTTTGGGATATGTTGGTAGTTGTCAACTACGTCTACCAATATATCGAAAAAAAAATGAGATACCCACGAAAAACGCGTAATAATGTTGCCACCGAAGTCACGGCGGTTGAAACGCTCAGATAAATGCCTAATAAAGTCCATTTTAAATACCGTGACAGTACCTTTCTGTTTACACTAGCACGCATTGCCTTAAGACTTATAATATGGCCTTATTTTCGCCTTTAGCGATTTTCGTTCAGCAATAAATAGATAAGGTTTTTTGCAATAAATTAGTGTCTTTATTTAGCTGCCATACCAAAGCTTAGCGTGGTTATTGAGAATTTTTAAAACGTTTTTATTTCACATTTCATAGTACACCTACAAACGTAATCGAAAGGAGTAATCTATTACCTTTTCGCCAACTTTGTTTCGGGGTAATAATCGCGGGACGACAATGGTGAATGCGAGTGGTTAAAACACTCTTAGGAAAATTCAGAGGTTCGGGATTTATGAAGTTACCAGTACTTTATTACATGTTATGTAGATAAATATATATGTACTGCACGGCAAACACATCATGGGCGCGGGACGACAAAAACTGCGACATAGACTTTTCTCGAGCTATGTCACGAATTGGTAGCACAACATGCGCGCGAGATAACGCTGACTCGCGATGATCTATCAAAGCGACATAATTATTTCGCTTGAAAGTCCCACGCGAGATATCCTCAAAATTCATAGCACAAGTGTACCTTGAGCGATAAAATACATTGCGTTTTAATGTCAAAATGCGACAAATTGTCTTCGTGGTGTGAAGGTGGCGAGAAAGTCGAGAAACACATAAACTTGGTTACGGCTTGCAAAATTTAGGCTTTCAGTCGCATATTATTGTAGCTATGAGCTATGTATTGGTAGTTATGGACAATCTGTTTTAGTGCATGCGTTCTAAAGACATTTTTTAATGTTTTAATATCAACAAACTTCGTTTCATTACCGACCCTACTGTCGATACCATAAGGTCTGAAGACCCATGAGGTTCAATAGAGAATCAAACACTAGTAATGTTTTCAAAAGTAGCGGTTGAAAAGAAGAAGTATTAGCCTACCTACTAATGCTAATAGCTATTGAATAGAAGTATCTAAGGGCAAGATGCATAATTGTATTAATTGTGATAGCGATGTACTGTGCAGTATACCGTAAATTACGCAGCTATATTTTACAAGTACAATATAATTAAGAAAACGGCATTTGCACACATAATCTGTATGGGAAAAGGTAGATCAGCCTCTATTAGTTCATGGGTGCATGGGCAATGTCCTCTCCTTAGCCTATGCGCATGGACGCATTAGGAGGTTAATACCCATAATCGGGAATAGTGTGTATTATGATGCTGCTGCCCTTCATAGTGGACACACTACTCACACTACTACCCATTGATAAATAAATAGTCAATGACACTTCAATCCTTTAACCGACTCTTAAGACACCAACGGAAAGAGTTAGGGTGGTGACATCTTACTGCCGTCACCACACGGCTGAACTAGTTAGTATTTTAAACCAATAAAAAAATATATATAAAAAAATCCAGTGTGTATTTATTACAAAAAATGTATTTATTATAATAACATGTATTAAATACTCAGTGTAACATCGTAAAAAACATTTGAGCCAAACAAGTTTACAATCACAAATACGAGTATATTAATAATTTAATTAATAAACGCCTGTAATTTCTGCTCTATTGTAGACAATCGTCTGAATTGAATGGGCACTTTAATACTTTGTCGCGGAATTTCGCGTCCACGGCGTGAATTTTTTTTATTATGTTATGTGAAATTTGGTTTACTATCATAAATTGTAACAACAGGAAACCTCATAAATATAATGAAAAAATATCATACAGCCGTGGGCTCGTAACTTCAACGATATACAATAAAACCACCCGACCAAACGCAGGCTGCGCCACGAGCTCGGGCGCCAAGCGTACTCTTGTTGTTCACGACGAGCTGCAGAGCGGGACCCAGCGGCCGTCTTCGTGCCTGTCGTGGAATCCGATTTGCTGATCGGTTCCACGACACTTCGTTCCACGATTCTTCAGTTTGCGCCATATCTTTAAAAAATATTAATAATTGATAAATACCTACCATGCTTTATTGACAGCTCATAACATAAATAACCTGCAGATCAAATAAATAATCATATTATGATTTTTACTATACATAATACTATCAGAAGCGATGTATGTAACTTAAAGTGTTACTTTTCTTGACCATACTTGACCTTAATAATTAAGTTGGTTATGAAGAATATCCGATATATCAACTACTTTTAGGTCATAGGTATATTATTTGGGACCTGGATGGAAACCCTCATATTTTCATCATAAATTTAAATGATTTGAACAAGCTTTCATCGGAATACCTGCTGGCAATTCAAAGACCCGATATATTTCTTTTTTGGAGTTTGACCTGATTTAGGTAGGTACTTCATGTTTTCTGGATCCACATTCTCCGTCTGGAAACTATGGGTTTAGTACAACGACATCTTGCTTTGTATTATTATTGGGCTCCGATCACTGAAATATAATTCATAAAATTTTATTAAAGAACTATGAACATGAATTTCAAAAAATATACGCTTTAAATGTAAATAATCGTATCTAATATCCACAGTAACGTATAAAGAGTATAAAAGGCTATAATTAACTTAAATTGTACGTTCATGAGCAATTTTAAATATCGCCACCAAACACAATCTACAAATGTCATGTGACAGATTATTGTTATGAGACTTTGACATTTTCATCCTAAAATGTCCTATCTCTTTAATCTTTATACTACGCGAACGAGACAAAGTTATCGTGACTAGAGATGTTTCATTTTTAAAGCTTGCTGTTCACTCGTCATTCAACTTTATTTATACCGATTCAGTGTTGCTAGGAAAGAAAAGTTAGTCCCACACATAAATGGCCACACTTGTTATGTCGCCCGCGGGATGACTCTTTCGCATGGAACTAATTTCTCGAGCTGTTAACTTGTGCTACCAAAATCGAGAAAATGACGGCTAGAAATATAAATTTGAAAGCAGCGACATGGCTTTGTCGCTGCGCGAGCTATCTCGCGCTCAATGATGTGCTTGCCGGGCAGGTACCCTTTTCTGTAAATTATCATAAAGTAAGGACAACACTTTCCCTAGCCTGTGAATCATTTTAGATATTTTGTGACTGGATGACTCAAAAAATGTTTTTCATTGAAATAAAATCTTGCGTGTACTGCATTACTTTGGGAGACAAATGTGTCGAAATGCTTTAACAAGACAGGGATCGTGTCTTTAGTATAATTATTCGATGATATTCTAGTGCAATAGAATTCAGACCTTATTAGTTAGTTCATTACTATGTTACCCGTTCTGACTAAAACTATGCATAATATTTTGGACCTCGTCGTCTAAACTTTAAAACTAGAAATTATGAATTGGCCTTTACTATTTTTCTATTTACGGTTGTATCAATTTTTTTATATTTTGGAATTTCTACGTTATTCCCACTCAGAAACACGAGCTATTTCAATTTTTACTAAGAAATAATGTCTTAAATTTTTTGTCCATTTGGTTACATGTTTTTAATATAAAATCCTATAGCGTTACAAAACGGACAAACGAAATATTGTATGACATTTTGGGGACACTTTTTCGTCTATGAGGATCGAAAGAGCTCAGACTCAATCCAAAATCTAAAATGCAGTTCGGGGTACAATCGTAAATAGAAACGGCTAAAAACAAAACGTCAGCTTTTTACACTTTTGTACATACGCTTCCATCAATAATATATTTTAGATTAGTTTAGCTTCGAATGTGGAAAGGTTTGTGAATGTAATCATAGAGTAATAAAAAATCATAGAGTGCTCACTTCATACATGGCTACTCGACTTATAAGATAATAATCAATAACTGATATGCGAGGTATGGTTAACACGTTGTCTGCGGCAATCCGCCATTGTGCGGGGTCGCACAGACCCCGTACCGTCACAAAATCTTACTTTTAACACTTTGACAGCTGACGAAAAAAAGTATTCATTTAAATTTGAACCCTAACACTATCAATAGAGTTGAAGACTCCGATAATAACAAGTTGGGTTCGTGATCAGTTGGGAAAGGGTTAAGCTCATTTAAAACGTAGTATTTATTAACCTTATACTATAAAATAAGGTTCTGGTAAAATTCCCTTTGAACATATTACTGGTCATGTACCAATAATATGTTCAATTCAATGTACAGTCAGCAAAAAATATGGTTTACCACTTTTCGACTTTATTACCATTGAACTGAGTCGAAAAGTGGTAAACCAAATTTTTGGTTGACTGTATATTTGAGTAAGCATTCTATAATATATTATTATTCTATGATGCAATAGACTTTATAGTGTGTTACGTAGATGCATTTTCGCTTGACACGGATATTAATTCATTGCTAGATTTAGACGTCAGCGATACTTATAAATCAGACAATATTTTAGGAATGTGCATTTTTCATGTATTTCTATTATATCGTTGGAATTACTTAAATGACTAAAACAAGTTTTGTTTATTTACTTACTTACAAACGTTTATGCCTTAACTGTAATAGCTAGAGAAACTTTTACAACTCGGATATTTTGTAAGATCAATACTTTAATTTAACTAAACTTACATGGGTTGTAATGTTATCAACAATGTTTTACTAAAGTTAACGTTAATGACAATTTTTGTGTAATGAAATTACCATACATTTTGCATGACTAATTTGGTTCGTGTAAGATCGTATTTTTGATATTATTAATTCGGTGACTATGTAAAGTTCTTTGAAAATGACCCACAAAAATCCAAAAGTCTCTTCTTGTTTAACAAAGTATATCTACAGGTTAATAAAATGCATTATATTTAAAATATAAATGGATATATTGACCCACCTATTTATGAAACAAATTATCAACTACAGAGACCTGATAAATTAATAATATGAATGTTAAAATATAGTTATATTTAAAGAGGTTTCCCTAAATTGAAGTTTTCTCTGTATCCTATTGTATATAATGCTTTGGCGTTGAATTTGTTTTTAAGGAAGTGTATAACAATATTAGTTGTTCTGAGAGATATTTAAATTGATAATCTTTAAAATTGCCTTAAATTTTTGAGTTACGCTGCAGGCAGCTTTTCGAAGTATTTGTATAAGTGGGAATTTATTAAGTTTGTTACCAGCACTTAGAAACTATTATTTATTTTGCCGTAAAAATATATTAAGAACACCTAACGAAAATAAATGCTAAATACGAGTATTGTCGGTCAAATTTGAGAGCTGAAGTATATAGCAAGATAACCTCAAAACTAATACTTTCAAATAAGAACTATCTGGAAAGACAACCACGCTCTTGTGACTTCGCTGAAATGATGTGTTTGTCCATAGGGTGAAAATAATTGCTAATATACAATCACCGCCAATAGTATCTTGCGCTCTGGAGGCCGCAAAAATATGTGACACGCTCTTCCGTCAGTAAAAATAAGATTGTGTCCCATTTTGAAGCCGTGCCTATACAAAAATAGTAGATTACATGCCAAGGCCGTTTAAGTGGGAAATGTCTCGGGTGACGTGTAATTGTAGGCTGAGGCGAAGCCGAGGCCGACAAACATGTGATCCGAATCTTTCCCATTTAACGGCTGAGGTGTGTGTATTATTTTTCTGCTCAACGGATCCGGCAGGCGGCAACTTGGTTTAGCGCAGCGGCCTTCAAATTGTTGTTTGCCGGCCGGACGGCAGAAAAAATCTTGTGGCGCTATATAGTTCAACCGTCAAATTGGCTTGAACGTTTTGCATAAGTTCACGATTCTTTTCAAATCATGGTTCTTTAACATGGTTAACTGGTCTATGACTGTCAAATTGTAAAAAGCAATATTTAATATAGTTACTGTAGGATCGTTGGATCTCAAATGGATTAAATCAGTCATTTACATTTTCAAAGTCATAATATGGCTTCTTTGCTAGCGTACGTCAGAACGCTTTTACGTGATGTCGACGCGATAGGTAAGAATGTTCATGACGCCTAGAAGTTATGGCATTGAAAATCTTAATACAGTTGTTTGTGGGTGAATCAAATTTTTTCTGTCTGTTATTACCATGGTTACGGACGCCTGAGTCACGCTGGTTTTATGCATAATTATGATACTTAAACTATGCAAAAATGCATTTTTCTGGTGTTAATAAATCCTTGACGGGCCATCTACAAACGGACTGCATGTTTGCATATATTAAGTAGCATAATTTTGCGTAAAACCAGCGTGACTCAGGCGACCGTAACCATGGCAATAACAGGTGGAAAAAAGTTGATTCACCCTTGTATAAAGCTTTGTTGTATATTGTGTGCATTTTATTTATACTTTTGTAGTGATATTATTACGGATGTAGAAAAAACCACATTGAATGAAATAAAAATGTCTCAAGATTTAAAATTTCTTAAAATCGCAATATTTAGAGTTTAGGCTGTGCTTTTAAATTGTTAAGTTATTTAAATGGGTTGAGAGCATAATTAAATTGATTAAAGTTCGGTAAGAAATAGCCTGGATAATAATATTGTTTTTTATATCCTCGGATGGCCCATGGTCCTATTATATTATACCTGTAGTTATTAACATCGAACATGTAAATTCTATTTATTTAGAACAGAGTTCCATTTGTTTTGACTCGTAAAATTTTGGGACTAATAAAATAAGTAAAAAAGTTTTAAGTTAAACGGTTTTTATTGCACCAAAAACTAGAAAATAAAAATTAGTTGCAACTTACATACCGTAGATGCTACTTTCTGTAGATTACTCACGTGAAACTATTATCACTGTGGTCTTCCCAAGTCGGATGCTGAAAGCCACGTTTAGCCTCTATGTCAGTGGATTAAGCGTTACCAAATCGAAAACTTTTACCAAACTAAAATAAAAACGTGGGGCGTACGCAATTGTGATTAAGTCACTATAGTTATTTAAGAACACACATAGAAATCAAGACAGCATTAGTGTAATAAGTTTTGTTCTGGCCTTGATAAAAGTTATTTACCTCTGTACAAGTGTTGGAACGGATGGATGATTAATTGCAAAATTAAAGCTACAATTATATATTTTCAACTTGTATGCTATGTTTCTTTATAATAACGCCCCACGTTTTTATTTTAGTTGGGTAAAAGTTTTCGATTTGGTAACGCTTAATCCACTGACATAGAGGCTAAACGTGGCTTTCAGCATCCGACTTGGGAAGACCACAGTGATAATAGTTTCACGTGAGTAATCTACAGAAAGTAGCATCTACGGTATGTAAGTTGCAACTAATTTTTATTTTCTAGTTTTTGGTGCAATAAAAACCGTTTAACTTAAAACTTTTTTACTTATTTTATTTTCAAGTTTTTAGTGGAATTGTTAAGTTAATTTCCGGCACTATACCTACTTATTCCAGATCAAAGATGTTGTTTGTAATATGCAATAAAATTATGCATGCTAGCGTTTAATCACGACACATATGTAAACGTAATGGACATTATTTTATGTGTAACGAGAGGGAAATCCCTGCTGAATAGATATTTTTAGAAATCCGATACTAAAAAAATGTCAGCTTGAATGCCTGAAGTGTCTCAAATGGACGTGTTATTCAAACAATACAGAGATTAGATAACAGAGATCTGACAATGAGGAATATATCAATCAATTTGGTTTATTGAGAAAATTATACACATATACAAGTCGAATTTCGAGACCATAAAATATAAACTCATACTGTCAGTCGACCAACCGGAGGACCTCAGGTCTGACGGAAACTCCGATGCGAACCGAGGGCCCAAAGGGTCAATCCATGCAGTTTATCAACCGGAGCGTCGCAGGCCCGACTACCCGCCCTACGCGAACCACTCACGCTGTGAGTGTATCAGCCGGAGGGCCGCAGACCCAACGGCTCACCCTACGCGACCCACTCACGCTGTCACTCTATCAGCTGGAGGGCCGCAGTTCCAACGGCTCGCCCTACGCGGTCCGCTCACGCTGTCAGTCTTTTAGACGGAGGGCCGCAGGCCCGACGGCTCGCCCTACACGAACCCGAAGGCCCGAGGGGTGACCTCACACTATTAACAGGCGAACCGCAAGTCCGGCGCCACGTCCTACGTGAACTACTCACGCTGTCTGCGGTTATGGCACACTAATAGCGGTTATGGTAATATTGCAGTATCAGATTTGAGGATTTGGAAGTGAGTATTCAATGTATATGTTTTTACCCATTAGCTAAAACATTACTTTAAATCCAACATTTCGATAAACCTGGCGATTATGGCAGGCAGTGGCACGTGTCTCAGCAGCATCAGGTTTAAGGAGTTGGAAGTCAGTATTAAATCCGTCCATATCTTTTCGTCCAATATTGCGCAGGGTTTGAAGACGAAAGTCTTTGATGAGTGTATGTTGCCAGTGATGACATACGGTATTTAACCGTGGTCGCTTACAATGGGCCTCATAAAAAGGCTCAATGTCACCCAAAGGGCAATGGAGAGGGCTATGCTAGGAGTCTCTGCGATATCGGATTAGAAATGAGACCATCCGCAGCAGAATCAAAGTAACTGATATAGCTCTTCGAATTGCTAAGCTGAAGTGGCAGTGGGCGGGGCTCGTTGCGCGTGGAACCGATAGCCGTTGGGGCGGTAAGGTTCTCGAGTGGCGGCCGAAGGCGCAGCGTGGGTAGGCCCCCCACAAGGTGGACTCATGACCTGGAGAAGGTCACTGGATCGGGTGGCACAGGACCTGTCCTTGTGGCAATCTTTGGGGGAGGCCTACCACCAGTGAACGTCTTTCGGCTGATATGATGATGATAATGAAATCGTATGTTTCGACCAAATATCTAAAGCAGTACTTCAAAATCTACATATCGCTAAACTTAGCGGTTGTGGCAGGCAGTAACACTGGAGTATCAGATTTGAGGAGTTGGACGTTAGTATTAAATTCGCATGTTTCTACTTAATATCTAAAGAACTTCTTTAAAATCAAGATATCGATAAAAGATAAACCTTGCGGTTATTGTGGGCAGTACTGCAGCATCAGGAGTGAGGAGTTGGAAGTCAAGATCAGGCTGTTAGTATTTGATTATGCCAAACATGCTATACTTTCATTTTTACGTGTCTAACACTCTCGGTTAAGGTAAGCAGTACGTCTGCAGCATCAGACTTTGAGGATACAAGGATACAAATATTATAATATTGCATTGTCATGGGGACTTGATAAGAGTTCCAAATTTTATTGATTTCGGTGCAGTAGAAGTGGTCGAAAATTCGATCACAAGATTTGAAGCATCGACGACAGTTGATACGCGGTGAAGTTAATAAAAACCGTTTAAAAACAACTTACCCGTGAAGTAGTTAAAAAAATCTACGATACATTATAGATATGTCTCTTGTATGACCGGGCCTTAGGAGGATAAACCAACCAACAGCGATAAAAAGATTTATAAACTGCACAAATTGTGGCTATACGTTGATTATTTAGTTAACAAAATGTTTTTACCAGTTACCCGATTAATATTAAAATTGTATGTTATAAGCCATTCGATTAAAAAATGTCATGGGTGAATCAACTTCTTTCTGTCTGTTATTGCCATGGCTACGGTCGCCTGAGTCACAGTGGTTTTATGCCAAATTATGCTACTTATATTATGCAATCATGCATTTTTTCTGGTATTAATAAGCCCTTTCCTTTATGGGCCACCTACAAACATGGACTAGGTACATGAATGTTTGCATAGTTTAAGTAGCATAATTTTGCATAAAAGCAGCGTGACTCAGGCGACCGTAACCATGGCAATAACAGACAGAAAAAAGTTGATTCACCCTCATGCAACTCAAATCAGAAAGCAATGCTTTTTTAAGACGTTTTGTAATAGGTTTACATTTCTTGATACTGTTACTAGAATTGCTGCCAAAAGTAATATGTTTGATGCTCAATGAAGGCATTCCCAGTACGGTATCAAATAAATCGGAACTGAAATGAAACCTAAGTATAATCGCCATCATATATTTCGGTGCAGCCAGGGTGGTCACAAATATCTGAGATACTTAGCCAAGTTGCCAGTCGCTAACGCTTAGTAGCGTATCGTAGTTTACCCCCTCTGTCACACTTTCATATTAGTGCGACAAAGACAGTTAGCTGCCTTTCGTTTACGATTGACGATTAAGCGTTAGAGATTGGCAACTTGGCTAAGCACCCTGGCCTCTTTTGTCATAACGTTAGAGTTCATTTTATGATAATTTTGAGCAGCCTGGCCGTTTTGAAATATTTGATGGCAAATGTACGTTCTACTTATTTGGATTTGGGAAATGTTTATAATAAAGATCACGACGTTTTTCGATCTATTAGTGTACGATCTAGCATAATAATGAAAGTATATGTAACTATTATGTTACTTTACAGGTTTTCTTAGAGATTGTATGACAGTTTATATGAAAAATAAACGAATATCTTGGGATACTATGGAATCGAAACGCCTCGTGATTATAAAGATGTTGATATTATGATCTATGGAATCTAAACAAAACAATGTCTATGTAGTGAAAATGACAATTCTTGTTATCGTTGATTTTGTGCGCTAATTTATTGTGTAAATAAAAGCAATTATGATTGGAATATACGCATTTTATTTATTAGAAAATACTCGTAAGAAACTGACATATCTTCGGTTGACAAGCAAAAGTCACTAAGTAACAAATACCTACTTGAAATAAACGTCGTATCTCAGTTTTGGCACAAGAGCGAGATACGAGGTTGCTAAGAATAGTGAGTTTTTATAGTGAGTTTGGTTTGTCAGCCGACGATCAGGGATCGGAACCGGTTTCAAAATACCGGTTAATATTGTTCATAAACAGTTTAAATTTCTGTTCTGTCATTAACCGATAATTAGCAATAACGTTTTCATAAAGAACGAATCAATTTCGGTTACCGGTATTTATGAAGAACAGAATTTATTTCGTTCCGTGAAACTTTATTGAACTGGTTAATAAGTGTCAAGTTTGTCAATTAATTTATTTATCTATAACAGCCACTTCAACCAGCAATACACTGATATCGCATGTTAAGACTCACCTTTTTATTGTGATTAAGTCATAAATCGGTATGTCAGACATTGACATTAATCAAATGCAATAGCTAATTATAACATATATATACAACATATGGATGTAAAAAAAAAAATTGTCCGAAATAAATGATTTATTATTATTATTATACACTTTATTTCTCATATCTCTTAGGTTAGGCTTTTTATAACAATATTTATAAAATTAAAATAAAATACTACATACAAAAACAATACAAAACACATAAATACTTTATAAAAAACCTAACCTAGGGTGCCGCCGGCAACGGGGCGGGCCCAAGCTGCCGGTGGTTAGGGCTGCAGGGAGAGGAACCGCCGGACTATGCGCGCCGTGTCCAGGATTACCGCCTTCTGCATCAGACCCTTGCCCCAACCACCTAGCGAGAGTCTCTTGAGGTGTTGATCGAGACTCTTCGCTATGAGACCGTTCGCAGAAACAACTATCGGTACAATGATCGCCGAATCAACCTCCCACATGTCGGTTACCTCGTGAGCCAAGTCAAGGTACTTACTGGCTTTGTCCTTCTCGGCCTTCACGAGGTTCTCGTCATGGGGGATGGTGATGTCGATGAGCATTGCCCGGCGTTGGGGTCGATCTATCAGCACGATATCAGGCTTATTGCTACAATAGTCCTGTCCGTGATGATAGATCGATCCCAATAGAGCGTGGCACGACCATTTTCGAGAACTGCCGCAGGTGTGTACTTATAGTACGGCACTTCGAAGCCCACAAGGCCGTATTGAAGAGCAATTATTATTATTATTATTATAAAGCATAGTCAGCGACAACCTGTATATTGTATATACAAAAAAAAAACTGAAAAAAATCTAAACTCGGTCTTGAACTTCCGTCCTTCGTATAAGGCCGGCTTTACACCTGTAAGTTAATTACGTAAATCTAGGGACGAAGCTATATGCAAGAATGAGATAGTGATAATATCTCATTCTTGCACAAAGCTTCGTCCAGTTTTTCGTAAGTTGTACTTACGTAAAATTTACAGGTATAAAAGCCGCCTAAAGTTACGAATTTAATAATCATAATCCGTTCTACTGGTGTCAGAAGTAGCGGAGAAGTGACATGAAATTTAAGTGAAATTTATTCGGTAACATTTTTCTCAGAAACGTTTCTTGTCAATTATGTAATTTTCAGAAGTATGTATGTGTAATATGTGAAATGTTTCAGAAATTGCCCATCGCTAAATACAATACAATACTTTGTGCAATGCTGACAGTCAGCACCCTATTAGCGTTATTTCGGCACCAGTCACAGTTCTAGCGAGCCTGGGGTCCGCTTGGCAACCTAATTTTATGATTTAACGTAGCACTATTTTTTGTGGAAACGCCTTATTGAGATTAGAGACCGGTTTTCTCACGACGTTTTCCTTCACCATAAAGCTAGTTCTGAATATCAAATGACATTTCGTACATAAGTTCCAAAATACTCATTGGTCGAACTGAGGTTTGAACCCAGAATCTTCCAGATTGAAAGACCAACGTCTGCTACCTACTACGACTAGTAGGTCACAACCGTTTACGGAATTACACAATGCTGAAATTAAAAACATTTAAAACACTATCTCGGACACAAACTGTCGAATAACTTTTTTTTCCTGGTTGATACATAGGTAAGGAAATGATTTAATTCTCTATTTTAAAGCTAGTTTGGTCTCTGTACGTGAAAAATCATAAAGCGGGTCAATAACACCCAATGACCTTTAAAGAAAAACCTTAGAAGCTTCGGTAGCCTAGTCGTTCAAGCACTCGACTTTCAAACAGGCGGTGGTCGGTTCGATCACCGTCCGTACCACTGAGTTTTTCGGAATTCATGTATGGAATGTCATTTGATATTTATCGATAGCTTTTCGGTGAGGAAAAACATCATGAGGAAACCTGCATACCTACATCTGAGAAGAAATTCAAAAGGTGTATGTGAAGCCTCCAATCCGCACTGGGCCCGCGTGGAGACTTGCCCATACCCTCTTATGAGAGGAGGCCTGTGCTCAGCAGTGGGACGTACATAGGCTGATGATGATGATGATGACCTTTAAAGTAAAGTGTCCAATGCATATTAATGAATTCTTAAAACGATTTTTCTCGGTATCTAAATTATAAAACGCAAATATGGAAAAAGTTTGCCTACTACGACGATCGAACCCGGTACCTCCATATTCCTAGTCAAAACTCAGAGCCATCGTTGTATCTCTGACATTGACATCTCTGACGTAGGAACCGGTTAATTTCGTTCAACAAAAACAAAACCTGCTGAAGAACAGTTCTCTCATATTAACCGTTTAAAAACCGGTAACCGAAAACGAGAACACTATTATTTCGGTTTGACGTCTAGAGGCAAAACCGGTTTGGTTGAAAATACCGGTATCCGATCCCTGCCGACGATATCTTTAAGGTAAAATTAAAAAGGTAGTAAACAAATATAACTGTAATAACTTTAACCTTTTCTATGCCAAAGACCGATATATAAGTTTTGGACCACAGAGAAATATACCTAGCCCTACACGCATGTGCGTAAATCTCATTTTGAATTTTGTCATTTTGTTGGCATGGCGTGTGAGGGACAGGTTTTGTATTGGACGTGGCGTCAAAAAGGTTAAATTGGAATAATAAATAAACGAATCACTTTTTAATTATTCAGTCTAGTATCTCTAATCTTTACAGTATCATATAATATAACGAATGAGTTCCTGTTCATTAGACCTTTAGGTACTCCTTGGACAGTCGCCATCAGATATATCGTAGCGTCCGAAGCGCTCAAAAATATCTGAGCACGCCTTTATTGCCATAACGATAGAGGCGTGTTCAGATATTTTTGAGCACTCCGGACGCTACGATATATCTGATGACGACTTTACTCAACTACTTTTAACCCCTTACCGCATACGAAGCCATAATATATGGCCGCTATGAAATTGAACTCTGATTGCCATTAGAAGACATATTTTTATTCATGCGGTAAGGGGTTAAAATCTTGGGTCCCCTTTAATATGCCTAATATTAATAGTCCTAATATGAATTCGCATAACGGATTTGGCATAAATAATTAAGCATAATATTGAATAGGCAAAATAATAAAATTCCATAATGCTTAATACGCATATTACTGATTATGCATAATTGAAATATGCATAACATTATTAAATATAACTTTATTCATTCTAATATGGATTAGCATAATCTTAGAAATCAAGCGAATGAGGCAGATCAGAGTAAAACCAAGACAGTAAGGTTACGTTCAAAAGACTAAAAAGCAGGGGCGACGAAGCGAAGTTGACGCCTAGCTTCCTCCTAATGAACACGTCAGATACAATCAATAAATAAAACATTAGGTATTTAATAATCAACATTTATTAGTATAGAAATAACATCTTGGTAGGCGCATGAGGCGCACCTATGTACAGAGTGCGTATTTAATGCGGGCGTATATTTTAATGATGCTGAAGACCTACCTTATTCATAAACGTCTGTTAACTTAACAAGCCGCTAAGAATTGTTTGTCCCTTTCGGTCTTAACAATGTGTCCATAAGAGCAAAAGGGACAAACAATTATTAGCGGCTTGTTAAGTTAGCAGACGTTTATGAATAAGGGGGCTAATCATTAACTGTTATACATACGCACATCGCATAAGTAAAAAAAAAAGGCTAAACTACTTTTAAATTGGAAGCAATTTCTTCCAAATACCGATTTTTGGTAACATAACAATCTTTTTGCTGCAAAATATTATTAGTACGAGTCGTTTACCTATGTGTTCGCGCTTTTTTGGATGCTCTTTTAGTTTTAACGCACCTTTAATGGATGTCCCATTAAAGGTGCGTTCAAACTAAAAGAGCATTCGCTGTTCTAACCTCCCACTCTACGAAATTCGATTGGTAAACAAAACGTGATTGGTTGATTTCGTAGAACGGGCGCTAGAACAGCGAATGCTCTTTTGGTTTAAACGCACCTTAAGCAGTTATTGAATTTCCATTGGTGTGTACTTCATTTCATGAATTATACATTTTGATAGTTTATAAAATCCTTGCTGATGCTTTCCTATTAAAATTTCAAACCGATGATGCCAAGATTCGGCAGTGTGTTCTAGGCAAGTTCCTTTCACTTAACTCATGCGTACCTACTCCAAAAACTCGGATTATATTTTGGTCGTGTTGCGTTATTGGGTCCATTTATGTAATTGCATATTTTTATTATATTTTATACCTTTCATTAGGTATACCAATTAGTATTATGCTCATTCTAATTATTCCAAATCATCGTTATGATAGTTTACGTTATACGTAAAAACATTATGCATAATCGTTTATGCGGAATTATGCTTATGCCACTTAAATAGTATGCTTAACAACGCTATGCCAATTTGAAGTATGCGTAATAAATTATGCGAATTAATATAGACTCTAAAATCTTGTTTAACGTAAATACTCGATTTCACCAAAATGTATTCGAAGAATAACGCTTACTCTCAAATTAGGTACTGTGAATTTTTGATATTACTATCTAGGAGTAAGCGTTATTCATCGAATAAAAGTTTGGTGGTAGCTTGAATTGGTTCTCCTTAAAACCTCGAAACCCAGTTCCTCAAATGATTATCAACATCCAAATCAACATTCCCCATTTTCCCATATTCCAAATCCCAGGTAAAATAGCAATATCAGAGCAAGCCCTGAACTCCTCTTGCGCACCACATCCCAATCTTTCGACACCATCACTGCATATACCAGGGTTATTTCCTGCTACATACCTCCATTGAAGTACGCAATGTTCACAAATTAGACCACCAGAAGATTGTAATTGACTGTGTACTTAGTACTCCCGTTCATAGGATAGTATTTAGTCCCTCCGTTTTCTAATTGTAGTATGTCCTTATCGAAGCACCCTTGGTCGCTTGAAGTGTGGTCTGTACAGAGTTTGAACTCCCAATAACCCTTGTGGTGGGCGGTTATGTGGGTAGTTGTTTGGATGATGGAGCCGGGGAGGTAAGTCGCGACGATGGTGCCGCGGTAGTCGCGGCCGTTGTATTCGTAGCGTCGAGGAGTTGGTGCGTTGTACGGGTCGCCGCAGAGTCCGCATCTGGAGGAAGAGTTTAAACGATTAC